>SNQJ01S0041551.1:76485-86657 GCA_010110895.2 Picea sitchensis | reverse complement strand
TCTTAGAATGTCCTACGTACACCCACATTAGATCAATATTTCAAAATATTTGTTACAATATTGACCTTCCTAACCTTTTAACTCATCAAAACTATGGTGATTTAGGACCACTTTTCTTAAATATTTTAGAGTATAGAAATAAAATTCTAAAGCAAACAAAGTAATTCCTTACCTTTATTAAGGTTTGATAAACCAAATTTGGCCTTAGTGGACTTTAACCGTCATCATCAATAAGTATTAACAATGAGTATAATTTCATATTTATCATATTTTTTAAATTATAGGAAGATTGCCATAGATCAAGCAATTTCAGTCCTCTTTATCAAACAACTCGATGTAAAAAATTATTCAAATTTGATTTAGACTTGTTTTCATGATTTAATATGTATGATGCTACCACTCTATAAAATTGGAGGAATAATTAATTTGTAGATTTAACTAGTATAATTTTAATTTTACTAGAGTTAATGGAAATTTTAATAAAAAGATTTAAGAATAAATTAGGAAAAATATCATTTAATAAAAAAATCAATTTTAAATATTAATCAAATCAAACAGTTATTGTTTGAGTCATCTATTCAAGTTTGTAAAAATGTTTAATCAACATATTGTATATTCTCGCACAACAAATAATTCACCTTGAAAATGGGTAAATATTATAGAATGACATTAAATGACCATAAGTTTGTTTTCCTTGTAATTTAGCTACTCATATACTAATTAGTATAGAAAAAAGTACATTCTTACTAGGCTATTTCTCAAACCTATGAGATTCTAACCGTGTTGGTTTTCAATATTGAAAGATTTGATCATAATACTAGTTTATCTATTTAGCTTATGTGATTTGGATATAACAATATGAATATAATAAAATTTGTTTTTCTTTTCTACATTTTTTCATTTCTGCATTTCGCATGCAGAATGTGGGAATGTGGAGAGTCTTGTTTCTATTTCTCCCCATGGTTGAGCTCCTGGATTCCCCCATCACCACATTTGGTGTGGAGTGTGGAGTTAAGATTCCGAGTTGTTCTTCCCTTCTACATTTTTGCATTTTTGCATTCGACACGTGGAATGTAGAACACAAAGAGTCTTATTGTTATTTCTTCATGTGGAGAGTTCCCACATTCCTACATCGCTACATCCAATACAAAATGCAAAGTTGAGTTTTTGAGTCATTCTAACTGTATCTGCATTTCAACATTTCCACAATTCTGCAATCCACATGCGGAATGGAGAATCGATAGAATTTTGTTTCTCTTTATTCCCATGGTGTGTTCCTGCATTCCTAAATCACTACATTTGATGTTGAGTGCAGAGTGAGTTTTTGAGTTATTCCTCTGCTATCCACATTTCCACATTTCCGCATTTTGCATGTGGAATGTGAAATGCAATCTCATTGCTCTTTCTCCTCTTGTTGCTATTTCTCTTTCTCCACATCAAAACATTCCCACTTTTTTGCATCATTACCTTAAACCATTTTTTTCTCCCCTAACACTTAATATGGGGGAAATGATTACAAGCTTTTACAAAATCCAAACTAAATGATTTCATATAACTTGAGTTAAACATTATATGTCATCTCAAATTTAAATTAGTGAATGTCAAATTTAATTTAAAAACAGAGAAATGATTAACATACACAATACATTCTATAAATAAAACGATATCAACATCATGAAAAGACATAATATATGTGAATGATAATGTCAAAATCAATATATGTGTCAAATATACATCTTAAATTTCTCAAATATGGCATCTCAAATTACTTTAAAAATACAAAATTTATTAATAATATAAATCATTAACATGTATTTTCCATTTTTTCAAAGAGGAACATGAAGTTTGTAGGTGCTGACCTTTGTAGCTAGGGATTAAGGATAACCATTGCTTGCAAAAAAACCCTTGCTACACCTGAATCAGAGTGGGAATATCACTGGTACTACCGTATGAAGATTGCAGATTGCGTCTTATGATTGCTGGATTAAGTTGTATTCACTTTAGCATCAACTATCGAATATGTGCTTATCTTCTCTAGATCTGTCTTTCTCTCGCCCTTGCTTCACCATGGGCAGGCCTTCCAATCTATAAGAGGAATAACTTGCTTCTTTGACCAGATCTTGTAAACCTACTAGGGAGAAATGTTCTAGGAAGAACAAGTTTTCCAAAAAGGCATCCATTCTAAAACTAGACACGATGTCTTTAGAGGCTAAAAGGAAAACTATTTTTCTGCATGAGAGGGGCTTGGTTAATAGGTTCACATGCCTTTGACCTAGTCCTATAGTAGTCCAAGAATGGATATCGGAGGAATGGGTTGTTCCAAGAAATATTTATGCATTTTATTGTGGAAAAAGTTTCTATTTGGTTATTTTTAGTAGTGAAGAAGGGAGAGACTTGATTTTCAGATCAATTCCCCACTTCATGGGCTCCAGGGGTACGTTTCTTACCCACTGGACTCTTAATTTTTATCGAGGCATGCAAATTTCCACTACTCTCATATGGAACAAATTTCCAAATCTCAGTGCTCATCTATAAAGAGAACTGGTGGGAGCATGTGACACTATAGGTTTTGGCTGGAATGGATGATGGCGCTAGGAGGGGGTGGTATCCCTCTCCAAATGACGATGCTAAAAATTTCTATGTGATTGTTGCTACATTTGTCAAAACTCAAAAACATAGATGTCCAAATTTGTCAAAAAACTGGATGAGATGCCCACGATTTATCTTCTTCCCTCTTCTACCAAGAATAAAGTGTTAATTCTTGTTGATCGGGGTTTAATCAACCAGTTCACAGGAATTTTTCCCTCTCCAAGGACAGTAGCAACTTGGCTTGAAAAAATTGGAAACCCCTTATCAAAGGTTCTTTGAGTAATTTCTTTTGTGACAAGGGGTTTTACGCTTTCCTCTTTGAACATAAGGAGGATAAGAATCTAATTTTCCCTACTGGTCCATACTTTTTGGGGGAAAGAGGATTGCATTTGAAAAAATGGGCTCTAGATTTTATCTCTGAGAATGATATCCCTTCAACCATTCCAATGTGGGTTCGAATTCCGCATATCCCTTTGCACTGTTGGAGTGATGATGCCCTCCATTCCATTGAGAATTCTATTGGCAGGTATATCGATAGAGCACAACTAAAGGATAGTCTCTTCTCTTATGCTCACATTTATGTCGAGGTTGTTCTCATCACCCTGGACAACTAGTATCACGTACAACAAATGGACTATGAACAAATTCCATTCAATTTCAAAATCTATCATGAATACAAACATTTTGAAAGAAATTGTAAGAAGGTAGAACTGTCTCTCTCAGGAGGCACAAGGAAGAAAGAGCAATGGCAAGTGGTTTCAAGGAAATTTGGAATTGTTGGTGGGTGGGTTTCTAATGCCACCAACCCCTCTAGTGCTTCCTGTCCCTCTCATGTGGGCTCTAAATCACCGGTTAAAAATGTTGAAAACCCTTGCAAATCTGTGACCCTGCTCAACATAATAGCTTCAAAATTCTATCTCAACTAAAGGACAACTTGACAGAGTCCACACTGACGCTCATTGGTGAAGAGTTTAAATATAAGGAGTAACCTTTAGTCTAAGCAACCCTTGGGTCATCTCCAACTCAAGGGAAATACCCTTCAAACAACGGGAGGAAAAATGGGTTATGTTTGATATCCTAGACAATGAAGACCCAATTCACCAGGAACCATGGTTGGAGGACACATAGTTTTTCATAGATGTGGAAATGATTTTTTTGGATTCAGAATATAATTTGGAGAATGAGAGTATAGGAGAGGATGGCCATGAATACAAAGCGTCTGAGGATAATATGCCATGGAGGTCTAGAAGAAAGGAAACTAGAATCATTTAGGAAGAGCAAGCCAACAACCATATTCTCTTAGGATCACAACAAACAATAACCAAGATGATAGAGGGTTCAAAGCATCTGAAAAAATCAAGCGGAAATGTAGCAACTAAAAGGGGGTTGCTTTCCAATCCAACCCAATAATGATCCCGGTCTCCTGGAATTGCAGTGGTTTAGGTAGCGCCCAAACTTCACTGGTTTTCAAGGACCTAATTGGAAATGAGAAGCTGCAAATCCTCCTGACACAGGAGAAATAAATGATTGTTGAAGATGTTTTCAATCTTGGGAAAGCTTATGGCCTTCTAGTGAAGTCATTGCAGAAAAATCAAGAGAAGCCACTGAAGGGATTTGTACTCTTTGGAATACACGAGAGGTATGTCTAGACTTTTCTTTCAAAATCCAACATTGGATTGTTACTAAGCTTAGGAATAGACAAAACAATATTCCCATTGTGGTCATTTATGTTTATATGTCTGTCAATCCCATTGAGAAGGAAGAATGTTGGGGCTCCATTCTAAGTTAAAAAAATACCGAGTTTTCTGAAAAATTTCATCGTTCTTGGTGATTTTGATGTTATAAAACATAACTATAAAAAAAGAGGATTCAATTTTGGTAGGGATCCCTTTTGTGAAAAAATGGAGGAACTTATTGAGGATTGGGATTTGTTAGACATTCCATCTCAAAGAGGTAAGTTCACCTGGTCAAATATGAGAATTGGATTGAGGTATATTGCTGCCCGTTTAGATCACTTCATTGTTCATAACACCTTTCTCCAAAGGAAGGCAACCTTAAAATCATATATCCTCCCTTCTATCATTTTGTACCACAAATCCATATCCCTTCATCTTCAAGCCCTTCCTAATGGACCACCTCTCTTTCGTTTCAACCTTCTATGTCTCAATAATCAAGAAGCAATAATCTTAGTAGAATCCTCTTGGAAAACTTGGATCCGTGGTACCCCAATATTCATGTGGGAGAAATTTTTTTCTTTGGTCAAACAAGCTGTCAAATAATGGGCCAATACTTCTTTAATATCTCCTGTAGAGGAAAAATAATCTGCTAAAAGGAAATTAGAGAGGCTGCAAAAAAAAAAGAGGAAAAATAATTCGATTCTCAGCTTGAAAAATAAGAATTAAATCTACAATGCCAATATCAAGGACCTTTAAGAAAAGAAGAGGAGTATTGGAGTTTGAAGTCCCGTAGTCTTTGGCTAAAATCTAGGGACAAAAACACAAAGTACCTCCATAATCAAGCTAAGTATAGGTAGTCCAAAAATAATGTGGCTAACATTTCTTTAGAGAATGGAAATAATGTGATAGATTTTGAAGATATTAAAATGGATACCAAAACTCATATTACAGATTTATTTGCTCAGTGA
Organism: Picea sitchensis; assembly: GCA_010110895.2. Classification (NCBI taxonomy): domain Eukaryota; kingdom Viridiplantae; phylum Streptophyta; class Pinopsida; order Pinales; family Pinaceae; genus Picea; species Picea sitchensis. The sequence goes on along the minus strand of SNQJ01S0041551.1, from coordinate 81,424 downwards.
GAGGAGGTGGATCAATCTAATATTTTATCCATGTTGGAAAAAATTCCCTCTGTAGTGACCAATGAAGAAAATATAGACCTAATCCGCCCTATTTTTGAATCTGAATTTTTGAAGCCATATGGTGTTTGGAGACGGATAAATCCCAAAGTCTAGATGGCTTTTCCATTTCCCTCTACAGACATTTCCGGACCTTAATAAAATCTGATCTCAAGCACATGCTTCGTTTCTCCCAACAAACATTGAGACTAGGAGGGAATAGTGATTCATCTTTATAGCCTCGATCCCCAAGGAAACCAATCCAACTTATTTTTCTCTATTTAGGCCTATCTCCTTGTGCAATTATTCTTACAAAATCCTTACCAAAGTTATTGTTTCTCGACTCAAAAAATCCCTTCCCAAAATCATCTCTCCTAATCAGGGATGCTTCATGCATGATCGAAAAATAATGGACAATATTGTTCTTGTACAAGAGACAACACTTTATAGTGTCCAAAGAAAAGGTAAAGGTATGGTAATGAAATTAGAAATGGCAAATGCTTTTGATCATGCTAGACATGGATTTATTTTTTAGGTGTTGGAGAGATTTGGATTCAACAAAAAATTCATCAAGTGGGTTGTAGCTTGCATTAGTAGCCCCTGGATCGCTCCGCTAGTGAATGGGAGACCAACATATTTTTTTCAAATTAGCATAGGGCTTCGACAAGGGTGTCTTCCGTATCCCCTCTTATTCATCATCATGGTTGAAACATTAAGCAAAAAACTAGAGAATGAAAGAACTATTGGGAATTTTCCAAGTCTACCTATTGCTAGAAGGGTAAAAATCTGAACCATTCCCAATTCACTAATGATAATTTGTTGCTGGGAGTTGCCTTTGTCATTATTTCCATAAGGTTTAAAAGAGTTATGTATTCTTTTTTGTATGCATGTGGGGGTGATATCAATAGTAGGAAATGTCAAATTATGGGATGGAACACTCCGCCACAGGAAATGAAAGATATAAAAAAAGTCTTTCGCTTCTCTATTGTAGAAAATTGGGCATCCTTCAAATATTTTGGCATCCCAATATCTCTAAAAACCTCTTCATATCGGGATTGGCAACAAATAAAAGAGAAGACAAATGTTAAATTTATGCATTGAGGAACTCAATGGTTTAATCTAGTTGGAAGGGTAATCCTTATCAAATTTGCACTTAAAAGTTGTCAATTAATTTGCAATGAAGATAAGACGGTTTTTTTTTTCACCAGAAAAAATTTCACCTTGTGAATCGACATCGAGTCACTAGTCCCAAGGAAAAACGAGGTCTTGGAATAAGAGAACCAGAACATATGAACATAGTGATGGGGGATAAATTATTATGGAGGTTAGTAACAGAAAAATCTTCTTGGTGGAAGCAAGCCATTCACAAAAAATATTTCTTGGGTTCAAGGAAAATATGCCTTGAGGTTCAACCACAGGTTACAACAGGTTCTTCAATTTATAAAATTTTGATTGCAACCAAGCCTCTCATTTGTAGAAGCTTAAATTGGATTCCTGGGAATGGTCGCCAAATCAATATTTGGGATGATAAAATCTTGGGCAAGGGATGTCTATCACAATAAATGATCTTGGCTCCTCTCTGGATTTGGTTGAAAGCCTAGGCATTAATACTATTTATGATCTCTCACTTTGGAATAATTTGGGTCTTTGGGACTGATGGAAGACCCTGCCCCCCTCGACGCACTTGGTTCCTTTATATAATTCTTTTCTTTCTTCTCTTTAGGTTTCACCCCATGGGATCACCTCCTTTGTGTTTCACATGGATGGGGAGATTCTCTCTACTCCGTTTAAAAAATGTCATAAACATTGTTCTGAGGTTTCCCATCCCTTGCCCCATTCTCATATTTCGAAATCTATTTGGCAGAATGATGGGATGCCAAAAATTAATATATTTTGTTGGTTGTTGGTTCACAAAAAAATTCTCACTTGTGAGAAATTGAAAAATGAGGAATCAATGGGCCCTCTCGTTGTGTGTTATGTCTAAATAGTGAACAATCCATCCAACACATGTTCATCAATTGTCAATATGAAAAATAAGTGTGGATCCTTGCCCTTCGTAATTTTCCCTATTGATTTAATGGCCGCAAGGTTGTGCTGAGTATTTCAATCAATGGTGGAAAAACTACAGAGGAACCTTCAAATAAAAAGTTATATTTAAGAGGATTTGGGAATCACTTTCGAAATATCTGTGTTGGACCATATGGATTACAAGGAATAAAAATATATTCAATGGTGAGGCTATCAAGCTAAGGAAAACTACAATGATATCCCTCTTGCTCCTCTATGAGTATATGCAATTTAGACTCAAGTGGAAATCCCAAAATCTTGATTCCCATGAAGAATAATGGATAGATCAGTTTAAAATGGAAACCAACCCTTCATCCGCCAAACAAACCACTTCCCCCACTCCCAAATGGGTAATAAGATTATCTAATTCAGAATTTAAGAACATGATATTATCTCAAAACACCATCTCCCTTTTCTTTGATGGTGCATCGAGGACCAACCTAGGGGTAATAGGTGCGAGATGGATTATTTGCAATACTGGAGGAAATATCATTGCCCACTTCGNATCTAATTCAGAATTTAAGAACATGATATTATCTCAAAACACCATCTCCCTTTTCTTTGATGGTGCATCGAGGACCAACCTAGGGGTAATAGGTGCGAGATGGATTATTTGCAATACTGGAGGAAATATCATTGCCCACTTCGCAGGGTGTCTTGGGACAATTTCAAATAATGATGTCGAAGCCCATGACCTTTTTGCATGTATCATATTGGCAAGATCTCTAGGAATATCCAAGTTGATCATCCTTGGTGATTCCATGTTGGTAATAAGGGATATTATTAATAATTCTATTATTGGGGGGAATGTTATTTCTACTACTTTGTATCGCTCAATCTTCCTTCTCATAGGCTTTGAAGAATTCTCCTTATTTCATATCAAGCACAAGTTAAATAGAGAAGTTGATAAATGGGCCAAAGTGGGACCGAGGCTTAACAAAGGTTATTCTATGTTGAATGTGAGGTATATATGGCTCCACATCCCTTAACGTCCATGATATGATCATTTAGTATGAGGTTTGTTTGGCTATAGTCCTCATTAATTTAGCCGTGGCTCGCATAATTGTTTTGGTTATGGTGTCAATGGTTACATTCAATGTAGTGCACGTGATGGTTTCATCTTCTGTGATTTAGACATGGTTGCTATTTCATTCTCTAAAGGCTATGTGAGTTGATGATGTGTGGTGGAGCTTGTTATCCAGTCTGGAGAGGATTTTTATGGTGGGAAGGTAGTAATCTTGAGTGGTGGTTTGCAAGGTTTGTTCGATTTTCTACCCAAGTTTTACCTGGTCTCCAGGTTCCTCCATCCTAAAATTTTAAATCTCCTTGCAAATTTCAAAGATGGGATATAGTATGGAGATATTGATTCCATCTCTGGGTATGCCAAGGGGTTTTCTGTTTGTGGTCCGAGGTTCCTCATTAATTTCCTTGTTTTTGGATTTGACATCGAAGAAATATTATGGCCTAGAAATATAATTTTCCTTAGGCTCCTTGTTTCTAGGGTACAATTATATTATAGAATTTCTCCTTTTGGCCCAGTCATTCTGGTTCATCTTGTCAATTGTGTACCACTGAATTTTACTGAGCCTCCCTACTTTATTGATGAAATTATCCCTCGGGTTTGGGTATATACTAAATTTGGTTATATTTTTCAATTCTCAGTTCTTGTTCCAGCTTTGTTCATAACCTTGGGGTCTTCATATGTTCTCTTTGTTTGTGGGTTGTGGTTTCATGATTTCATTTATCTTCCCCCCAATTTCAAATGTGAACAAAGGATAATGCAAAGGCTGCTCATCGACCTTGTTTGTTTTGTCTCCGTGGGTGTTGTTTCTAGTGATAATTGGGTTTTTTTATGGTTATTAGAATATTTATAGGGTTTTTGTGGGTGAGGTTATCCCCCTTCCTACTTTCATCTTCAACCCGACACAATAATCAACAAACATGCTCTTCATCAATACTGGATACTTTGGCACTGTGGGTTTTGTTATTTTTGGTACAAATGATTACTTTGGATAACAAGTAACTAGTATTGGGAAGCAAATTGGTCTCATTATGGATCCATATTGGAGTGTTATCAAGCACATTTTTCACAGACAAGAAGAATCAATTGAAGGTAATAGTATGGAACTCTGACAAGTTATGAGCAAGGTAGGGATTTTGGACCAAATTGTTGCATCTCTTCTTTAGAGAATAGAAATTCTAGAACATGAATGTCAACAGTTAAGGCACCAAGTATACCCCAACATTCACAAACAAGATCAATAAGTCATGTTTTTTGGAGTGAATAAAAAGGATGGCATGAAGTAGAGACAATGGAAGTTGAAGGAAATGCACCAGATACGGAAGAATCACATGAAGCACCAGATCAAGAAATTGCCCTCTGCTAGATGTTTTATAAATGTATATTTTTGTTAGGATAGTTTTTCAGAGTATTTAGCAGTCACAATGCTGGGTTATATATTGTGAATTTTTATATGTACTTAAGATTTATAGTAGCAACAGACCTTTTAGGCCTTGAGCCAAATTTTGTAGAACTTTTTGATTGCTGATTTGCTTCAACACAACTCTCTTATATATAAAAATGTTTAGTTTCAGTTTAAAAATGGCCAAATATCCCCATTATAATATGTTAATGTTTAAGCCATTATTATAGTTCTTTTCATTTCATTAGATAACAATAGCATAATCCAAGATCACTGAGAAATACACAATCACAAGAGACACGACATTTATCCTAGGAAACCCTCTAGGGGAAGAAAACCCAACAAAACTTCCTTAATATAGATAGCCAATACAATGCCAAGAGATCTCTTAAACCAATACAGAAAGTTCTCTC
>SNQJ01S0041551.1:33425-45981 GCA_010110895.2 Picea sitchensis | reverse complement strand
CAGGGGTGCAGAAATTTCGTTTACAAAATTTGTGCTGGAGCATAAAATGCCCAAGTAGAACCAATACTGTCTTCAACATATTTGCATCTGATGATACATACTATCATGGAACATGAGTTGACCCCCTAGCTGAATAGGCGGTCAACACAGGGTAAGGGTGAATGTGGAGACAACATATAGAGGCACACATCAGCATACAGAGGCAGCATATAAAGGCGCATAACAGTGCTATCATAAGAGCATATAGAGGCAGTATAAAGGCGCATAACAGTGTTGTCATAACAGTATACGGAGGCAGCATATAAAGGCGCATAACAGTGATGTCATAACAGCATATAGAGGTAGTATAAAGGCACATAACAGTGTTGTCATAACAACATATAGAGGCAGCATAAAAGCCACATAACAGTGTTGTAATAACAACATATAGAGGCAGCATAAAAGGCACATAACAATGTTTTAATAACAGTGTATAGAGGCAGCATAAAAGACACATAATAGTGTTGTAGAGGCAACATATAAGAGGCACACCTCAGTGCTTTAGAGACAACATATCAGAGGCACATATCAGTCAATTAGAGGCAGCTTCAACAACCCATATCAAAGCTGATATATCTGAGTCTTTGAAAGCAACTCGGATACGTCTATATCAGCAAGGTCTCTTAGTTCTCTGTCAGGTCAGAGTCAACTTGGCAAGCTCTTTAAGAGCAGAGTTTTCATGGTGGATGTTTGTAATTGATCTTACATTATTAATTCAATAAAGGAATATCGTTTGCTGGGGTTTTTCTCCCTGTACAGGGTTTCCCCAGGGTATATGTGTTGTTGATGTGCATGCTTACGTATCTACATGATTATTGTTATTTAGTTATGATTCTATATTGTTGAAATGTATTAAGATGGAATCAAAGTGTTGAAGAATTCAAAGAAATAATCCGCTTAAGAATTCAAGCTCAAAATTTAACAAAAAGTGCGCATGAAGGGGTTTTAAAGGTCGTGGGTTGCTTTTTTCACTCATTGTTTCATTTCTAAGGTGTGAGAAAGCTAGAGAGGTGTGAGGGAAGTCATTGTACATCTATCCAAGGAGGAGAAAGCCAAGGATCTTGTTTCCATTAGCGCCAACAAAGAGATCAAGATTTCCAGGTATGATCTAAAACTTTTTTCTTTCATTTGTTTGAAGTTTGAACATTGTTTTTTTAGAGTTAGGCTAGGGTTTGCAATGTGCCTCTTCTTGTTGTTTTTGAATGGAAGATTCAATCATTCTAATTCATCTAGCTCTCATTATTTAACTTATTTTGGTTTTTTTTGTGCCATAGGTTTAATATTTTCATCTAAACAAAATCCTGAAGGCATTGGATCCAATGTGGGTGTATGGTGAACCAGTGGAACTTCCCAATAGACAAATATTGACATGCAATCTTTGCGGCAAAAGAATTTATGGAGGAATTAGTCGCTTGAAATACCACCTTGCCAAGATCACTGGGTTTGATATGGAAATTTGTCTAAATAGTAGCCCGGAAATTATGCGTATTGCAAACCAATCACTCATTGATATGGCTAATAAGAGGGATGTGGCCGAGGCTCGCAAAAAAAAACTTGAACTTGCAAATAGAAACACTGGAACAAGTGTCTCTGAGGGGGACCAATACCACAATCCCACTCCTCATCCACATGGCCCTCAACTTCTGCAGTCCGCTCATCAACCTCACCTTTCTTTGTGCTCAACTTCATCATGTACTATTTAGTATCTAGATGCCTCATGATGATTCATCTCATGAGATACATTTATTTTGATCATTTGATGTGATTTTGTATCTACTATCATCCTATTAGGAACATGTTTCAAAATTTTAAGTTTAGTAACGATATGTGACCACTTGTCATCTTATGCATCTTATTTATTGGTTGTATTTTCATATTTATGTAGCAATGTGTTTATTTGATGTTGTTGTTTCTTTACATGTTTAAAAAATCGAAAAAAAATGAGAGTTTTTGTATTTGTTTGAGGTCTTGCGACATTTTCCGAGATATTTCGACATTTTATGTCGATGTCGCCGAGAAGTTACATTCTGGACCCTCGCCGATACTTTCCCCGAGACAACATATACAGCATTGGTTCTTACATTAACTACCACTACTGGATGGCATCAAGTATTCTCCTTCCAGTCTAAATCTTAGTAGTTCTTAAGGGTTCCTTCTTTACAGAAGGTGTGTTTATTGCAGGGGAACTGGAAAATCCATTATACAATGTTAGTAGGACAGATGATCCTAAATCTATGTTTGTTAGTTTTTTTCTTTGCTGCCTCTGTTACGCCGGCTGATAGACATGCCTGCAGCAGTCCTTTTTGTTTTATGAAGCATCATCCAGAAATACTACTTTGGGTGGTATGCACTCTTAAAAAATGTTATGCAATTCATGGAGTCCATAACAGCATCCTTAACCTAAATAGATACCTGGGTTTGGTGAAAAACTTTGGAGACTGCCCATAAATGACTCACACCACTGTCAGCATAAAGCTGGGTGAACATCCACTAGGAGTTTTATTATTAAGGCAAAGTACAAGTCTTGGGTGATTTTGACAAAAGTCATACCCCTCGTTACTTGTTTCTCAGCAGAAAACACTCTTAGAACTAAACCGTATCAGCAATATAATGTAAGTCTTAACCCTTTGGTCACTTTATGATTTTAATGATTTTGGAGGGAATTTCTTTAGAAAAGGGAGGAAAATAATATCAAGATTAGAAGGTACTTTAGGCAGTTATGTTGATGCATGTCGCACTCATTTGAAGCTCTCAAGCAAAAGGTAATTAACCATTAAACTATGCCATAAAAACAGGCTACTTACAAATTGAACTGTAAAAGAACATTCTCTTTTAAATAGTACCATAGTGCAGATTACGTCTTAAACTATATAAGATAATGTTTGGAGTAGAATATTAAAGGATGCAACTTTGTCTTAGATTTTCGTAAGTGGGCAATTATTCAGTTATCAAAGAGATGATTACATCCAATGCATGCAAGGAAATCTTCTTGAATCATACTGGGTCTTACTAAAAGAAATTCAGAAGATGATAGTATGTCATCCATCCAATACACTTGGTAAAATTCTTTTGATAATTCTTTTACTTGGAGCAGCTACACTGAGTATTTTGTTTTATTTATAGTAATTTGATATTTTATACTTTCAAATTTTCCATATCTCATTTGCATGAATGAAACTTATAACTTGCCCTCAGGGTTCTAGTGCAATTCTTGGAAATTGAATCACTTTGAATGTAGGCCAGCTTGTCACTCCAGTATTCCTTTGGGATGCATTCAGTCTCATACCGATCCACAATTTCAACCACCTGAAAATGGAAGCTGATTTTCAGTCTCTTTCACAAAATGTAAGGATAACTCAAAACTGTCACAACACAACAGACTACCGTTATAGGGTTCCAGTAATTCAAACATAGAATAATGTGTGAAAAAGGTAAATATTAGGGTCAAAAGAATCATACACTCTGAGAAGCAAGGAGACAAGAAACTCCAATTGGGATGAATATTACACCAATCAGCATAAATATTGAGATGAACTGCGCAAATAAAACACACATGAATTTTAGCACAGGTTATATAGCTGAATCCCTAGTAACATTAAGCTTCAACATAGCCATGGTACTTCATGCAAGGTGTCTGAGCTCACCCATCCTGGAGTCAGAAATGGTCTACAAGCAGGAAGATCCTGCTGTGTGAACTTCGAACCTGCAAAACAGGCATTAGGCTTTTCAGAGAATATATTAAAGGAGAAAAACAGATTATGTTAGTACAAAATGCAAACTGAAAAATACTCTATCTGTGGATCAACAACTGCAAATGGTAAAATAAGATTACAAGAACAAGAAATAAACAGGTTTGGGATCTGCCCCACTCCATTCCAAATGCTATTATCTTTGATTTATACTAACTAGCTAAAGTCTTACAGAATGGTCTAATATGCATGCCCATCCCTCGATATGAAGATTGCGATGATGATGATGATAATCAAAAACAATATTGATGATAGAATTTTTAGGACAACAGTATGAACTCGAGACTGTGTTCTGCTACAAAGCAAGTGATGGACAATAACATGCCTCCAACCATCAAATTAAAAAATCCATGGACAGAATTTCCATGAATTGTCAACACAAAAAAGGAAAACAGATTGAATTCCATAGAAAAGAGATGTCTTGACAAAAAGCAGAGTGATGGCAAAGAAACAGACAAACAGAGACTTAAAAGTGAAGCTCTGGGAATAGTGTCGTTTAACGATGGGTTTTCTCAATCCCATTTCAAATGACAGCCTTCCAAAGATAGGATGCTTCAATAGCCCCCAGAAAGTATTCTTGTACCCAAAAAAACATTAACATGGAATCTGTGAGAAAGGATCATATTTTGAAGAGCACTAAACGTTTTTGATAACAGTACATGAAGACTTGAAATTAGAGCCTGTAGTAAATTTGCATGCCTGTCATCAAGTTTTTTTCTTTAGCTAGACATTTAGTGGTTAGTTTCTAGCTGGCTCTTAGATCTCATTATCTTTCTGCTTTTAGCATTGTTCTAGCACGTGCCTTTGCACTCCCACTTTGTACCAACACTGGATGTACTTTTTTAGTCCCTTTGACCTACTTTTGTGGTCTTTTTGGACATTAATAAAATCATCTTATCTTATCTTATCTTAATGTTCCTTATAGTAGGTTCCAATCCCTGTCAGGCTTGCCCTTCTCACAAGGTATGAAAACTGGATCCATTATAGTGAGTGCATGTTAAATTTTTAGTTAAAATAAAGTACCAAGGCAAGTGTTTCTCTTCCCTAGGCGCCTAAGGGGGAGAAAGTGCCGAATGTGGGTCCTAGTCATTTAATTTGTGAGATGCAAATTAAAAGGTGACTTTATGATTAAAGTGAGGGTGAGTGAAGAGACACCAAATCTCAGCCACCCATCTAATTTAATCTCAGCCGTTAGATTAGAAAACCCCTCACCTTCCCTCATGAGGTCGACTTGGGCAAGAGGGCGCACCCATTCTTGAGTAAGTTGAAGCATTCTTGTTGAGAGAACAAGAGGAGTTCAAGCATTCTTGTTGAGAAAACAAGAGAGAGCAAGAGAGAGGTCGAGCTGAAGAAAAGAGTCAGCAGCTGCAATTTCTGGGAGTATTGGCATGCATTCCAAGGYTGCCGAACARCATTTAGTGGCACAGAAATTGAGTCTTAGCAGAGTTTTGGCACGAATTTCGAGACAGTCCGTACAACATTAATTGTTGGGACAGTCGTACAATTGTACGGATTTCTGGTTCAGAAATCGAGGAGCAAAGCTACATGAATGTCCAGATAAGTTTGTGTAAATATCTGAAGATGAATATGCTGTAAAAGAATTTCTCAGAAGCTCATAAATAATACAAAGCCCTCTCTCACTGGTTTTCCCCTTGTGGGTTTTTCCAGGGTCGAAGTTAAACCGAATATCTTTGTGTCTATATTTTCTGAGTTTTGCATATTGCTGATATTTTATTTCTGCGTTGAAAACGATGTTCAGAATCCTCATGTTTCAGTTCTGAAGTTTATTTTCTGTTAAGTTTTTATATGCTGAAACACCACTGTAACATATGTTGAAACAGTGTTGAGACATATGCTGAAACAATGCTGTAACATATGCTGAAACACCGCTATGACATATGTTGAAACGGTGCTGAGACATATGTTGAAACAGTGCTGAGACATATGCTGAAACAGTGTTGTAACATATGCTGAAACACCGCTGTGACATATGCTGAAACAGTGCTGAGACATATGCTGAAACAGTGTTGTGACCTATGCTAAAACAGTGCTGAAACTGGAGTTTCGGCATTTAAATTTGGCTGAAAAATCAGCGAGACTGAAACTGGGTTGGGGTTTTGAAAAAATTAACAGTGCATGCAAAGGAGTTGAAAGCAATCTAGGTCTGCTAAAGTGGACACACAATTAGATGCACGACATGGGCTTCATCTCTTTAAAAATAAGATAAAATCAAGATTTGCATAAATGTTCAAAAGTGGACTGGATCAGTTACAAGGAGCAAGTAGAAAATCAATTAAAAGTTTGTATCTTGATCCACTTCATTGGGCACATGCCTAACCACCCTAGTGTTAGTTTCTGAGCACGGATGTATGAGAGATGAGAGAGATCTCTGCACTTATTCACTTTTTTTTTCATTAACCAAAGTAAATATTTATGATACAAAGTTGTTTCAAAATTAGACATCTGTGGACAATGATTATCCACCAGCCACGATTAGGCCAAGCCCAATATTGCTTTTCCCCTCCAAACTTATCACACAATCTAACCTTGGCTCTACCATATTTTTGGCAAAATAGAGGCTCTCAAGTAAGATGGGCATTAGATACTTTGGCAACCTCCTTAATGACCATTTTATTTTCTTTTGCACCAAGCATCTCTTAGATTGTTACAATGTAGGGGCATAGCTTGAGTTGGTTGAAGGGTCATGTCACCAAGAACTTTCCTGAGACATGCACCTCTTTCAGCTTGCACACAAAATGCTCTTTCCCTTTTTGCAGAAAGCCTTTGGATTGCTGCATGTACAGTTCCTCTTCCAAAATTTTAGAAAGGCACTTTGACATCATCTGATGAATGGCCCACTTGAACCACGCTGCCATGGCTATCACCAATCTGATCGTGTTGATTTTCACCACTAATGTAAAGATTTTTTCATAATCAATACCTTCCTTCTGTGCAAAACCATCTGCCACTAACCTTGCTTTCTGCTTATCAATTGAAAATGCTTTATACTTTGTCCTATAGACCCAATTGCAACCGATTCCAGTTTTCCCTTTAGGCAATTCCACAAATTTTCACGTTTCATTTGTCCATATGGAATCATGTTCTACATTGCTATTGTTCCAGTCCTCAATTCCATGTGCATCCTCGAATGAAACAGGTTCTTGAGTTCAGAACTGTAGTCTTCACAGCCGTTTACCTACTGTGAAGTAAACTGCAACAGTCTTCTCAAGTTTCTGCTTCCTTCATTGCATTTAGGTAGTTCATGTAACTTTCAGTTTTTCAATGTCTGCAAATACCATTTTGGAAACTTCTTGGGCTTTGTGATGTCTTCCAACTGCTAGCTTTGCCTTCTTCGTCATCACCTTCCCTAACTTGGACTGCTTTCTTCTTAAACCTTCTTACCTTCATTTTCAATAGGCCTCGATACTTCAAACTGATATGTCTCTCCCTGGCTATGATCTTCATGAAATATGATATCTCTACTGACAACTGTATCCTTATTTTACAAAATCAAACAGCTTGTATGCCTTAAACTCTTTAATATAAGCTATACAATATACTTCCTACTTCTATCCTCAAGCTATGCCCTTTTTCTTTCAAAATAGGCATTACACCTGTTACCACCTTGTTAGCACACTTTTCCACCCTCCAATCATATCTGGTATAAATGTAAAATCAGCGATGGAAAAAAGGCTAATTCAAGGAGAGAATGCCCTAAGTGTCACTGGCAAACCTCCTCTCCATTCAGGCTGGTGTGTGCCAACCTTAGGGGGGTGTCCCTAGGTACCTTGCTGCTAATTTGGGTCTGATTTTCTGATAAAAAAAAACACAAAAAACAGCAGCCAACTTGTCTTGAACACCATGTAAAAACAGCCCAAGACTTTAGGAAAAATACAGTATAATTCACTTGGAAGGATCCTGCAGTGTTAGTGTGAGAAAGATGAATAGAAAGAGGAGGAGAAAACCACTTAAAAGATCGAAATTAATCACAATAAGCGGCTATGAAATACTAATCAATGCACAAAGTAAGAACACTATACCAACAGGAACGAAAGCGCGATACAAGCACAACAATTCTTTATTAATGGCTCGCCAAAGGGCTGATTGCACCACAGAAGACATGTCAAGAACCAGTACAATAGTTATCCTTGCACAAAGAAAGAGTAACTAGACTATAGAAGAAGAATAAGAGAAGAGATAGAGAGTATGTATGTTGTTGCTGCTAAAATCCGACCCTGAACAATGGAGAGCTAACTCCAATATATAAATCAATGAGGGCGTACCTCCCCAATGCTGAAAATTGTAGCATCGGACAGGTACTTCCACGTTGGTGCGTGTCTTGCACGTGGAAGTCGTCCAATGCCTCTTAGAACCTTAAAAGTTCATTTCATGTAAATGAATGACCTTTTGTAATTAATGGAGGTTAATTAAGTTAAAATCCTAAGTTATTGGCTTTAGTAACTTAAGTGAAAATTATATTAAGTCCTAGCCATTGGATCTAGAAGTGAAGGTGAGATTAGATCTCATCCTTTAATCACTTTGGAGATCTAGGGTTTTGGTTTAGGGTTTGATTTGGTCTAATCTTAAGATTGTAAAAAGGCAGCTAAGGTGAGAGGAGAAGACATAGTGATGTTACACAAAGAGTGAGTGAGCACTCAGGTGTGTGGTGGCAGGGGATGAGGAAAGGGCGCAAAGGGGTAACAAGAAAGATAGCAGCCAGCAAGATCTAAGGACAGATCTTGGGCTAGGATATTTGCTGATTTGTATTTCCTTAGAAGGGCCATTATCCCAAGATAGGAGCCCTAATTTTATAGCAATAAAATCATCACAGAACTGGTTTTCCCACGAGGGTTTTCCCAGGGTTTTTACCCGAATCTCGTGTGCAATTTGTGATTGGTTTCTGTGGTTAATGCTTCCACTGATGTTTGTTAAGAACCTAGCTATATTGTGATTCAATAAATTAGTTTTGCTCGAAATTAACAATCGTGTGTTAGGTTTCAAGAAATTTAACATGGTATCAGAGCTGAGTCTCTGACGGAAGCTAGAATTTGCACGAGGAATGAGAATTTGGCAGCGAGTCTACGGGAATTTTTTATTTCTAGGCTCTAGGGTAAAGTTGAAAACCCATAAATAAATTAAATTTTAAAAAAAGGTACAGATCGGTACAACGTACAGACTGCAGAGGTCCATGTGAAATTGTCGGTTGTTTGCAGAGAGACGACCGAGCTGAGCGAATCGTGAGAGGCGAGGCGAGGACGGATACGAACTTAGGACACGGACTGCTGGAGTTCATGAGAGCTGCCAAAAGTGTGACTGCATATAGAGCTGACAGTGGGTTGTAAAAGCCATGAACGGAGAGGTGTAGTGCTAGTGAAGGGGATCCGCCAACGAACAATCACGAGTTGCAGCTGTCGAATAACAGGAGGCCACACAAGCAGTGACTGTAGCCACCAGATTTGGAGATGACAGCTGGGCCGAGGAACAGGCCGAGACGAAACAGTTGTCGGCAGTCTGTGTATTGATCGCGCGAGGAGAAGCCGACAAACAAGAAGCTAACGTACGTGGAGAAACGGTTGGGCCACCAAGATAAATTCGGCGACAAGTTGAGAGGTCATGTGAGGGTTGTGGTTGTGGAGATTTGCAGCACAGGAGTCAACCAACAAAGAGTCTGGGCAGTTGAGCAAAGAGGAGTACCGACATAGTATTTGCAACTGGACAACAAGCGTGTAGAGGCTCTAGAAGAATCGTGCAGTTGTTGGGCACGTGATCAGCCAACAAAATTGACCAATCTACGTGGACAACTGATTGTGGGTAGAGACCACGTGCAGAGAGAAAAGAGGATGTGCCTACCAGCGTGAGATTTGGCCACTGGGAGAAATAGCCACCGGTTAAGGATTAAGCGCTGACAACCATTAGAAAAGGAGTAGATGATTGTTGGGTGGTGTGACTACCAGGCAGTGAGTGCAGCCAGGGTCCGCGTGAGTTGGAGCTTTGCTCAGGCCAGCGTGGAAACGAGCAGCAGACAGTCGTCGTGCTACAGAGCTGCCAGTTGTTAAGCTAGAGGAGTGGTGAACAGAACAACCACCACGCAGGACAACGGCCAACAAGGCAACACGATAGGCCAACAATGCCCAGGAAGCTCGGGTGGGTGAGCAGAGCCATCAGGCAAGTCCAGGCAGCAGGCAGACTGCCCAAAAAAATTTCTGGCAGCAGGCATAACTATGGGGAAGCAGACTGTTATAGTTGGGCAATGCCCTGGAAAGCTACAGGCAGCCCATAAAAGAACCTGGGCAGCAGCAGGAGGTTGCAGGCAACCCCGAGCAGGGTCCGGGTAGCAGGCAACAGGTAGCGGGTCCCGGGTAGGGATCCTAGTAGTTGAAAAATTGTGGAGTGGCTTGCGAGTAATGGCAAGCAAGGTAACGAAGAACGAGGATCAGGTAGTTCTGAAGGTTGAGCAGCTCGGAGGGAGTCAGCCTTCAGTTTCAAGTGGGAAGGAGCAGCCTTCCAAGTCCATCCAGATGAATTCATCATTTGAGATGGCCATGTAGGATGCTCAGAAGCAAGAGGCTTTTAGGAGCAAGTCCAGAGGGCAGTTTTCAATGGAGGGTCTGAACGAGATGGTAGGATTGCTTGTGCTTTAGAGGGAGCAACCGATCAAGAGGATTGGAGAGAAACAATGGCAGTGGATATGGTAGCGAAGACAAAGCCACTTCTAGGTGATGGAAGTACCTTCCTCGCTAAGAGGGACTGTTGAAAATTGTAGCATCAAACAGGTACTTCCATGTTGGCGTGTGTCTTGCATGTGGAAGTCATCTAATGCCTCTTAGAACCTTAGAAGTTCATTTTGTGTAAATGAATGACCTTTTGTAACTAATGGAGCTTAATTAAGTTAAAAGCCTAAGTTATTGGATTTAGTAACTTGAGTGAAAATTAGATTAAGTCCTAGCCACTGGATCTAGAAGTGAAGGTGAGATTAGATCTCAACCTTTAATCACTTTGGAGATCTAGGGTTTTGGTTTAGGGTTTGATTTGGTCTAATCTCAAGATTACAAAAAGGCAACTAAGGTGAGAGGAGATGACATAGTGATCGTACACAAAGAGTGAGTGAGCACTTAGGTGTGCTGGGGTAGGGGCCAAGGAAAGGGTGCAAAGGGGCAACAAGGAAGATAGCAGCCAACAAGATCGAAGGACAAATCTTGGGCTAAGCTATTTGTTGATTTGTATTTCCTCAGAAGGGCCATCATTCCAAGATGGGAGCCTTGATTTTATAGCAATAAAATCATCACAGAACTGGTTTTCCCATGAGGGTTTTTCCAAGGGTTTTACCCGAATCTCATGTGCAATTTGTGATTGGTTTCTGTTGTCAATGCTTTCGTTGATGTTTGTTAAGAACCTAGCTATATTGTGATTCAATAAATTATTTTTGCTCGGAATTAACAATCGTGTGCTAGGTTTCAGAAAATTAACACCCAAGAGAGACACAAGGGAACACATAAAGGTAAAGAAGAAGGGGAAGAAGAAGTGAGAATGCAAGCCCACGTGTGGGAGAAAATAGAAGTAGGGAGGTGCATTAGTAAGCTATGCACTAAGAATAAGGGGAGGATAGGAAGATAGATCGCACGTGGAGAGGGAGAGTGAGGGATCTAGAAAGGATGCGCCACATGTGTGAGGGAGAAGGATGAAGGTAAGCACACATGAGTGAGGAGATAGCTAATGAGGGAGGAGGACATGCCCTACAGTTTAAAGAAGGATGAGAGGCACATAGAGGGAGAAAATAGATGGAGATAGCACATGGAGGAGGCTAAATATGGAGGAGGGAGTCAAGCACTAGCGAAGAGAGTGAATGTGCCCTATTAAATAGGGAGTTATAGCGCATGAGTGAGGAATAAAAGATTTTAATGCACAAAAAGTGGAGTAATGATGAGTGAAGTGAGGGATAAGTAAGTTAGGCTTTAATTATCCCAATCACGCCCAAATAGATGTTAGAATATGATGGATGTGCTCGTTTAACCATAGACAATATCACTATTGTCACCCAACCATAGGCCGAAGCCACCCCCAAGCACCTTAACCTTGGCAGAGAATCATTTTGGAAGCAAACCCTAGGCTAGATAGCCAAACAAAGGGTGGCACACCTTTCTCCAAGGATAGTGCACCAAGAAAGAGTTGATCAAAGAGTCCAAACCATAACCAAGAGATAGTCCAAGCCAAAACTGAAATCTGCTAGCTGCAGCAGCTGCAACGACAACTCTCCTCCAAACTTGCGCACAAACTGGCCAACTACAGTGTGCACAAGTGTTGCTTCTACAGTTCTGAGAATGCCTGCCAGAATGAAGACTGGCCTCCTGTATTTATACTAAATCTAGCAAACTGCCTAGGCCGACTTCTCATTCTGGGTGCTTATTTACTTAGTATATAATATTTCCTTTAGCCGACTTCTTCTCTTGGAGGCTAATAACCTAATACAAGTTATCCTCTTGAGCCGACTTGTCTTCTTGACTTATTAGCCAACTAATTAGGGTTTCTTCTTGCTTCCTGGAATATTCTATTCTCGTCAGGTTTACACGTGGAGGTAAGTACCTCCCGCAACTACCATAATATCAACACTCCCTCCTAGCTAGGGAGGTATTGAAGGTAATGGTCTTGAGCACAAACATACCATTCACCCAGTAGCATCAACATAGTCGTATAGACTATCTCATGACTAGATCATGAGCACCATCATCACTATCAGTGTCATCAGCTGCATCATCTCTCGAAACCATACT
>SNQJ01S0041551.1:0-19473 GCA_010110895.2 Picea sitchensis | reverse complement strand
ATATGTGGATGACTTATTCTTAACTGGAGAAGAAAAGCTCATCACCGAATGTAAGAAGAGGCTTGCTTCAGAATTTGAGATGAAAGACCTTGGCCTAATGCATTATTTCTTAGGTCTTGAGGTATGGCAGAGTTCAAAGACAGAGTTCAAAGAGGATCTTCCTTAACCAAGGGAAGTATGCAGTCGAAATCCTGAAGAGATTCGACATGTTAGAGTGCAAGTCCATGAATACACCCATGGAAACGAAGCCGAAGTTGTTGGTCGATACTTCGTCAGAATTGATTGATGCCATGCTGTATAGACAGATTATTGGATCATTAATGTACCTGACGAACACTAGACCAGATATTTGTTTTGCCATGAAGACCTTGAGTCAGTTTCTGGTAGAACCTAAACATGTTCACCTTGTGGCTGCAAAACATGTGATGAGGTACCTTAAGGGTACATTAGATTGTGGTCTCAGTTATTATGGAGATCATGATTTCACATTGAGTGGATACACTGATTCAAATTGGGCTGGAAGTGTTTCTTATAGGAAGAGCACTTCAGGATGTTGTTTCAATTTGGGATCAGCCATGATCTCATGGCAGAGTAGGAAGCAATCCAGCATTGCTCTCAACACAGCGGAAGCAGAATATATTGCTGCGTGTTCTGCTAGCTATGAAGCTATATGGCTTTGTAAGTTGTTGACCGGCCTATTTGACCTAGAGATGGAAGCAACCACGATCCTATGTGACAACCAGAGCTACATAAAGATGACAGAGAATCATGTATTCCATGACAGGTTGAAGCACATAGAGATTCGATATCATTACATCTGTGACATGGTGCAGAGAGGAGCCATAAAGCTCCAGTACGTTAGCACGGATGAACAGGTTGTTGATGTGTTGACCAAGCCTCTATCTCGTGTAAAGTTTGAGCACTTTCGAGATAAGCTTGGTATAGTCCGAAAGGACCTTCCTCGAAAGGAGGAGTAGACGTTGAGATGAGACTAGAACTGTGCTTCCATCTTGAGAGTTGTGACGTAATGCCAGTCTAGTATCTTTCTTCCAGCTTGAGTGTTGTGACGTAAAGCAAGACGTTGAGATGAGACTAGTACTGTGCTTCCATCTTGAGAGCTGTGACGTAAAGCTAGTCTAGTATCTTGCTTCTAGCTTGAGTGTTGTGACGTAAAGAAAGACGTTGAGATGAGACTAGTACTGTGCTTCCAGCTTGAGAGCTGTGACGTAAAGCCACTCTAGTATCTTGCTTCCAGCTTGAGTGTTGTGACGTAAAGCAAGACGTTGAGATGAGACTAGTATTGTGCTTCCAGCTTGAGAGTTGTGACGTAAAGCCAGTCTGGTATCTTGCTTCTAGCTTGATTGTTGTGATGTAAAGAAAGATGATGAGATGAAACTAGCACTGTGCTTCCAGCTTGATAGTTGTGACGTAAAGCCAGTCTAGTATCTTGCTTCCAGCTTGATTGTTGTGACATAAAGCAAAGACGAGTATCTTGCTTCCAGTTTGATTGTTGTGACATAAAGCAAAGACGAGTATCTTTCTTCCAGCTTGATTGTTGTGACGTAAAGCAAGACGAGTACTGTGCTTCCAACTTGACAGCTGTGACATAAAGCCAGTCCAGTATTATGATGATGAGCCAGCCTCGTCCTGTGATGATGATGTATTAGTTTTATACTAATTCATATTGATGCAGATGATGATTGCATTCCTTTGAGAATGACGATGTTGACGATGAAGAAAACTTCCGATGATTTATAGATACGCCAGTCAGTGTTCCAAGACGATATTGATGATGCTGTCCTCCTGATGTTGTTGATGATGCAGTCCTCTCTCTCACCTGATGTTGTTGAAGAATACCCTTCTTGTTAAGGGGGAGTGTTGAAATAATGTAACTGCAAAGTGTATTATGATTATTATTTGATATATTATTCATTGGATCAATCCCCATTGCGGATTGATCATGTCGGCTATTGTAAAGGACCAAATCCCCTTTTGCGGATTGGTCAAAATGTAATTGTAATAGGCAGAATAAGAAGTCGGCCCCGGAATATATTAAAGAGGCCCCAGAATATATTAAAGGTGGTTATAACCACCTAGATTGAGAAGTCGGCCCTGCCAGTGAAGAGACACTTCCACACGTGCTAGACTTGTATAAATAAGGAGGCTAGCACCTCACTTTACACACTCACTTGTTCATTTTGAGAGACAAGTTTCGAAGGTGCAATTGGAGAAGAGAAAGAGAGAGAGGCGCATGTTTGCGAGAGGACTTTCTGTACTTGTTTGAGTTATCTCTTGGCATTGTATTGGCTATCTATAATAAGGAAGTTTTGCTGGGTTTTCTGCCCCATGAGGGTTTCCCAGGATAAATGATGTCTATTGTGATTGTGTATTTATTAGTGATCCTATCTTATGCTATTGTTATCTATTGAAATGCAAAGAACTCTAATAGTATCTCAAACATTAACAACATCCTCCAAGGTGAAATAAATGTCAAGTGAGGTGTCTCCTCACCCAAGGTCATGCCAAGTCATCTCTGGTACCCATCCATCCATCAAACCCTAGGAATCAATTCCAAGAAGGTAATTACTTATGGAAAAGGATTGAACAAAACAATAGAGAAACTACCAGAGCCTCTAGGTAGTAAGAGGAAGATAAAAAGGCAAGAAAGTGGGAGAGAAGGATCTTGTCAAATTGGCGAATTCATTTTGACACTTTGCCTATACATTCTTAGTAATTCAATCCCAAATCCCCCTCTCCTATCCTTTGGCATCCTCCTCCAAATCACTTTGTCGTGCTAAACTTTGAAGGGGCCTCCACGGGCAACCCAAGACCTACAAGGATAGTAGAAGCATTTTGCAATGGCAAGGGCCATAGCATCAAATTTTTCGTGAGATATAAAGGACATGATACAAACAAAATGTAGCGGAGATGCAGCCTATTGAAATTGGTTTCCAAATTGCCATCACTCATGGATATGGAAACCTTGTCGTGGAAGGATATTCACGACTAGTTAAATATGCTCTTAGTAAGATCAATAAGGGTACAAAACTTGAGAAGGTTTCTCAAAATAGGCCACTAGCAGTCAGTATCAGTGCCATTGCAAATATTATCAAAAAAATCTTAGTCCTAATCCCTTCCCATGTCAAGAAATCAACAAATAAGCTAGCAAATCGACTAGCCAACAAGGGGGTCAACAGGAAGGAAAGGGAATTGAACCTTAGCTAGATGGATCTAGCTCAAGGTGATATCAAGCCAAATTGTCACCAAATTCAATAAAACTACCTGAATGGGGTGTGTTGACCACCTATTTCAACTAGGTGGTCAACTCCATGTACCATGAAGCTATGTACCTGATGGTGCAACCAAGTTGAAGACTTATTGATTCTACAAGGCAATTTTTGGCCTCGACAGGTCTTTTTGTAATTGGAATTTCCACTCCCCTGCGTGGGATAATAATGTAATGGGTCTGCATGGATCATATTGTAGGTTAGTTGCCTAGGAATTTATCATTAGGAAAGTCCTTTCATCGAGTGTTTTTTTTTCCTCAGGTAATTAATTTGGCCTAACCAGCCTTTTTAATTACCCTTGAGTTTTTCACTCCCACAACAATCCTCCAAAGTGGTGAAAGGATTTCTAATGATCAAGCCCTATGGGTGACTAGGGTCTAGGAATATTGTAAATGATGATGCTAGACATCTTCTAGAGTCTTGCGGAATTCCGTCAAGTCTAAGTAGTTTTTTTTGTTTTTTTTTAATTACCCAATTAATGGTATTTTAATTATTTTTGATGTAAAAATGTAAAAACTAGGTCCTTGGGGATTTTGATAGGGGTGTGAGTACTCAAAAGAAATGGAATGAGACCTCCTATACCCTTGAACCAAGTTTCAGCTCAATTGGACAAGTTTTTCTAGGTCATTGTCCATGAGGAGTCCAAGTCAGTCTAGAGTCAGCAATTTAATTGCTTAATTGACAAAGTCAAAATGTCAATTTTTTGTAAAAATGAGCAAAAAGGTTAGAGAAAGAGTGGGAGAAGATGCCTAACCCATTTCCTAAGTTAGCCAAACCCCTTTCCTAACTTTATTTCACCCCCTCACCTAGCCATCAACTCAAGTTGTCATCCCCCTAGGGAAGTTGCGCCCCCCTTGGAGAGAAAATCATGAAAAGTCAAAAATTAAATAAAAAAAAGGTATCTCTCCCTAAGTGCGCCTCCCTTGGTCTATTCTCCTGTTGGACAAAGTAAAAAAGGTGCCACCTCACCCCCTCACTCATTTACCAAAACCCTAGAGTTGTGCCCCTCCTTGAGATGTTCAATCTCTCTTAAAGGAAGGACACTTCGAGAGCATCCAAGAGGGATCACTCTTGGCTCCCAAGTATAAATAAAGGCTTCTCCTCCCTCATTTCTCATCTATTCTCAGTGGATTGTTACTATGCCAAAATCTCTCCTCTCCTACTCTTCTCTCTTGCTACCTTTTACTCTTGCTCTTCTCTCAAGCTTGTGGCAAGTATTTGCTCAAGCTTGCTTTTGAATAAAGGAAATCTTTGGAGGGCATATGGTGTTGAGAGTCTTCTTGGTGCCATTGCTTTATTGAGGTGATCTTGTTTCTTTGTATTCTTCTTATGCATGCTTAGCTTAGAGATATATAGTAGGAATACCAAGCAAAGTATTTTGCTTGGATAGGTTTGTGATAGTAGTATCATAGATTTAGTGAGCTTCTAGTTAGTTATTTCAAAGTATTTTGGTATACTATCTAGATCTACTTACTTCTTATTGTTTCTTGTAGCTTAGCATTGAAGATTTGCAGGATTGCCTAGGGTTTTATGTGAAGATTTCAGATCTGGAAATCTTCCATTTCACCCACTTTTACCCTCTAATAATTTTCATTACAATTTTCTGTTCATTTCCATTATATTTTTGGCATTCTAACATGTTAGGATAGGTCATTTACATACATATTACTTGTTGAAATTTACACAGAAAATTTATGGTTATTACTAACAGAAATTTTCACAAGTTTTGGTGCTTTTCCAGCTTTTCCAGCGAGGTTTTCCTTGCTGATTTGTGGCAGGTCTGCATCAAAAAAGTGGATCTACAGCCCATTTGGGGCACCTACAAGTCCAAGAAAAGCCTCCTAAGTTGGGGTAACATATTCCCAACACTTCTTCTTATTTTCTCCATTGTAAGCAAGCCCCAAGAGAGTCTCTAGGGCTTGCACTTCTCTAAGTTTTAATTTTCTGCAATTTAGTTTTTCATTGTTTGCCTACACCTTGCATAGTGGATTGGCCTAGCCACCCATGAAAAAACGTATGGCTAGTTTATAAGTTTTATTTCAGCATTGTTTTTATTTCAAGTTTGTCCCACTTGTCCTTAAGGCAAGGTTGTGTGGCTAGGAGCTCTCTCTTTCTTTCCAAGTTATATCATTTATTTACATGTTTTTATTTTTCACCCACTTGGGCACAAAACCGGTAGGCTTTGTCCTCCACCTTGTGCCTTTGTTGACGTTAAAAGTAGTTTAGTTTTATTTTCAAGTTCTTTCATTCTTTAATGTTTTCCTACACCTTGCAAAGAGGATTGGCTTTGCCACCCACGCAGTACCGTAAGGCTAGGTAGATGGTTGATGTTTTTTGCTTCCAGTTTTCAAGTTTCATGTGATATATTATGTTTTAGAAGCACATCATTTCATTTGCTTAAGCTCGTGGAGGCATAATTTATTTACTTGTACATTCCTTTCAAGCTCTTGCAATTTACTTGTCTTTCAAGCATTTGTGACTTACATTTCCTTCAAGCATTTTACTAACTTTCTTTCAAGCACTTGCAATTTATTTCATTTCAAGCACTTGACTTAATAAATCTTTAAGAGGTTCAATCAATTTATCTTAGATTCATAGGGGATCAATCTAACTAGTTTAATTAGGAAACCTTAATTGTCTTAACTTTCGATATCAAAAAAGGAACTTGTGGAGGCGGCAGGGGGTGCTAGATCAGGGATGGTCTCACGGCACTAGGTGTCCCCCTTGTTGAGCACCCTTGTTTCCCGGATTGACCTGTGGAGCTAGGGTAAGGCCTTGTTTGCCTTGCTTATTGAGCACCCAATAGTCCTTTTGGGAAAAGTGGGGAGAGTTTTAGGGAATGTAATGATCCCAAGCCAAATTTTTTGCTTGGAATCACTAACTATAACTGATTTGTTGATATGCAGGTGTTTATTGAGTTATTAAGTGCATACAAGATTCATCCAACACATGAAGATCACAATACATTCAAGATATAGAAGCACAAGCAAAGATCTTACCTTTTTATTATGAGCAATGCAGGATCAATACAAAAGATGGTCAATCTGGCATAAACCTCAGATGGTCGTACAAACAATAGATACGAGCTGCTACAAAATGCTCCCGCCAATACAAAAGAAGCCTCAAAAGGTTGGATAAGTAATGAGGCCGGTGCCAGAAACCGAATCTGAATGCCAAACCCTCCAGTGGAGTGCCAGCAGCTCAAAGTGAAGGCGAAGCCATCAATAATTCAACCATGATGGAAGAATGCTCAAATGAGCCCAAACTCGATCAAATAATAAATCAGGACAGTGGGAGCCTCCTCCTAAAGTTTCAAATGGCGATCCAAGGCCAGCCTCTCCAACTGATGGCTCTATTAAGGGAGTTGCGCCCTCATGAATGGTTGAAACCCCAATGCAACTCGTCTTTGAAGAAATACACCTCCAAATAACGTGAAACTCTCCAAGAATATAGATAGGACTGAGAATCCCGTGGGAGAGGTTTCGGACCCAGATCTCAAACAAATCTCTCTAGATATGAGAAATACTGAGAAAAAGTGGGACGTCCTTCTATCCTCCAAATCATCCCAAGATGATGTTGAAGATTGAGTGGTGATAACTCCTCAAGAAAACCCTCAAAATGATGATGGAGCACATGCAAATAAGGCCAGCTAATGAGAGGAAGTGGCTCCTGATTGGTTAGATCGAACCCTCCTCAATGGTGTGGTGTGCCCTTGCTGGAAAATCCCCAATGGTATGGCCCTGCTATCTGTTGAAGCTCTAGAGAGCAATATGATGAGAGTAGAATGGTGTGGAGAGTCGCTCATCCCAGAGACCAAGATGTGGAACAAGGTGAGTGGATATTTCACCCTTGAGTTGCTCCTGGGGTTTGTACAACAAAACCTCCAAGCCCGAATGGTCAAGAGTAAAGCAACAATATACCACCAAAATGAGAATGACTTATAGGTGCTGACCTCTCACTTATACTTTTCTTCTAATTCTCTATTGATTTAGCTTAACTCCGAGGGGTTAATCTCTATTCAGGGTTTGTTGATTTATCTTTTACTTCTTTATCCTTTTCCTTTCTTAAGTCAACTCAAAAATATAACTTTAGCCTCGTTGACTTCCCCCCCCCTCAATGTGAGACTATGACCTAGTAGGGTTGCCCAGTGCAGTCCTCCTCATCACCTCTCTAAGAGGTGGGAAAAATTACAGTCTCCCCTACTATAAATTTCTTTCCACAAGAAATTTTGGACCTCTCTCTTGGATCAACTGTTCCCCTTCCCAAGTAGCATCCTCAATGGGTAAATCCTTCCACGATGGGTACTCCCTTGATGCCGGTTCTGACCTCTTCTCTCGAACTTCGCACCTCCGCCGGAATCAAAACAAGTTGTCCCCCCTCATCCATGAGGGATAATACCTCAATAGGCCTAATGTTTGGTAGGGGCTTTCTTCAGAACACGAGACGCAGAAAAATGTTGCTTGAATTTTGTTGCCCACTGTTAGGAAGCTCCGGCTTCATTAGCTTCGGGCCCTATCCTCCTACGACTCTGTAGGGTCCAAAGAAGCGTGGTTGCAGTTTCTCCACTCCGGCTTGCTAATGGAGCGCACAGCCATGGATGTGACCTCAAATGAATGTCGTCGCCAACCTCAAAAGTCCGGTCGGCTTCACAGTAGCATGCTTGGACCTTACCTTTGATTTTGTGCCCTCGTAGATGATCCTTCAGTTCCCGGAGAATGTCTTGGCTCTATTGTAATACGATCACCTGTGCCATCGGTTGCCTGGCATTAGCCGAATGCAATCTCTACAAATGATAGGGGATCATGGCTATACAAAGCTCTGAGATAGTGACATGTCAATGGACATATGTTGGGTGGTGTTGTGGCAATATTCTCCCAAATGCAACCATGTGACCCATGCTTTATGTTGCCCTGCCACATAGTTTCCGAGATAGCCCTCCACCCACTTGGTGACTATCTCACCGTAAAGTACATCACGATACGGGGTGATAGGCTGGAGCTAGGGGTCGAAACAGCCAACACGAATAATCCTACCGGAAAGTACTCATAAACACGATATCCCTATCGTGACAATGGTGTTCTTGGGTAGGCCGTTACCTTTGAAAATCTCCACGAAAAGCTTGATTCGATACATTGTTTGCCTTGAAGTGTTAGCTATAGCAAAGAGATTAATGCAAGAAGCTTTGTTAACATCCACCACTACAAATATCTGATCCTTCACTGCGTCTTTGTTGCTTGATGATGAAATCCATGGATCACCGCTTCCCATTTTACATTGCTTTTGGAATGGGCAGGGGTTGCACAAGTCCCTCTTGGAGTGCGTGTGCTCATCCTTGTTTACTTGAAAAGTAGTGAATTCCTTGATGTGGCACATGACAACTTGCTTCAAACCTTTCCAGGAAAATATTTCTCTTATCTGTCGAAATGTTTTGACAAATCCTTGATTCCCTATCACCGATGAATCATGACATGCTTGCAATACCTTGGCCTTGAAGGATGACCCAGAAACCAAGAATATTTAGTCTTTGTAGTAGATGAGGTCATTAATAACCTTGAAATCTTCATATTGTACATGTCTGTCCAGTAGTTGGCACGCAAACTAATCCTCTTCATACTCCATCACTAGTTGGTCTTTCCAGTCAACTGTTACCCCTGATATGGCAAGGATGGATGGCCTCATGGATAAGGCATGATACACCACATTATTCTTCCCTTTGACGAAACTCAATGTAATATCATCATAGGCACAATATTAAACACTTACCCATTTTTGTTGCCTCTCGTTCAAGTCGTTCTGTTCCAATAAGTATTTGACACTGTTATGATCTGACTTGACAACAAACCGGCACCTACCAAGTATTGC
Organism: Picea sitchensis; assembly: GCA_010110895.2. NCBI lineage: Eukaryota > Viridiplantae > Streptophyta > Pinopsida > Pinales > Pinaceae > Picea > Picea sitchensis. The sequence continues at coordinate 10,324 of SNQJ01S0041551.1, read as the reverse complement.
GAGATTTGGCGATTGCATGCATGATTGCCACCATTTCTTTGTCATAAATGTTGTCTATCACCCATTGTCGGGACCGAGGAGTTTCGGCTCGTGAAGCAGAGGGTGCCTATTCTGCATCAGTGCGGCCCCTATTCCTTCCTCGGATGCATCATACTCCAAGGTAAATGGGAGACTAAAATATGGAAGGGCTAAAACTGGGCATATACTCATCACCTTCTTCATCTTGTCCATGGTTTTTTGAGCCTCCTTGTCCCACTTGAATACTCCCTTCTTAGTCAAATCAGTAAAAGGTGCACAAAGTTGTGAGAACCCCTTGAGCAAACTTCACGTAATATGTGCACATTCCGAGAAATCCTCATTGCTGAGTGTGTCTTAGGAGTGAGCCGTCATGATAGCTTCAATCTTCTCGATATTACTTGTACCCCTTTGCTTCGATAATGTGTCCTAGATAAGGACCTCAGATCATTCCAAACTCACATTTGGACCCTTAGCATATAGTGGCGCTCCTCCATAGTGAACAAAATCACGGTCCCGATGCCTAAGATGCTCCTCCATGTTTCTTTGTAGATGGCGGTCATCAAGGAATACCAACAAATTAGCTTCCTCGGTGGCAGTGAACACATGGTTCATACATGATTGGAATATAGCAAGAGTGTGGTTAACTTAAAGGGCATCACTAAAACTCATAGTGGTCGTAGTGACATGCGAGAGAGTTGCTTTTGAGGATATCTTCCTCCTCTCATCTTGATCTGGTGATAGCCCGAGGCGAAGGTCAATCTTAGTAAAGTGGAATGGCCCATTACAGCTTCGTCCAGTAGTTCATCAATCAGCGGTATTGGTGCACGTTTTTGATGGTTCTTATTCAGAGGCCACGGAGGTCAATGCATCCTCCTTAATGCCATCCTTCTTCTTCACCAACACTCTTGAGAAACAAAGGATAACGTTGAACGTGTGATGTCCGGTTCGCTGATGGCCTTTTCTATCTGGGTCTTTGTGCTTCTTCAGTTGATGTTTGTATGAATGTGGTGATCTTGGTTTGGCTATTCCTCTAGCTCAATATTATTGCTCCGATCCTCTATCCTGGGACAGGAGGAATAATTTAGGCGCGTGATTGAACGTCGGGGTTTTCGGTTGTAAGGTGTAATGAACCTTGTTCATCACCGTGTCACAATCCGCATTGGTGCGTATACTATTTCATCCCTCGGAGATGGCACCATCCTCTTAGTAAGTGACTACAGCTGCGGCATTCCTGCGATAAATATACGAAGCACTACCTTTCATCCACCCTCCTCGGTGAATGACATTTCCATCGTTTTGTAGTTGGTGGTGATAGGCCCCTGTGTGCTGAGCCATTGAACTCCTAGGATGATGTCGGTATCCGGAAGGTCCATGACATAGAAGTCCTGTATCAGCTCGTGCCTACTCAAGGTAAGCTTCATGCCAGGGGTGTATTTGTCACAAGGCATAGTGCTTCATCCTGCTACCTTCACCTTGAACCCTTCAAATCCTGTCGTGGGTATATGCCTCCTCTTCGGCAATCGCATCAATGAAATTGTGAGAGCTCCTCCATTAATCAGACAGAGACTCGATACAAGACCCTCGATGGAAAGGTGTTATGGGCCTCAACGATAGATCACCAAGGTAGCCATACTATCATCTGTGGTTGTTCCTCCTCGCCTCGGTGGTTTACGCCTCCCATGATACGTATCGTTCATCATCTTCTTCGTTATCTGAAGTGAACTCAATGTAATGCACTATCCACGTCAATACACTTGTGTGAGGGATTCCATGGTTCCTTGCATCTGAAGCAGAGTTACTTCCTTCTAAGTTCTCTCCGGGTGTTTTCATCTATTCTGCCACGACCCTGTCATAACCCTTAGGGTCCCATCCTCCCTAGTTTATTGTAGGCCTTTGATCTCTTCCACCATTGTTAAAGAGGTCGGTATGAATTTTTGGTTTTAGCGACTAGACCAAATCCCTCGTCTTCCAAATGTACCTCACGTAGGTTGGTGGAAGCTTGAAGGCCTTTAACCTTCAAGGTTCCATCAACCATACGTGAAAAGCATTATGAGACAGTGGGGACATATCTTGCACCATGCCGCCAACCCTCACGGAATTCATCAATGTAGCGTACTATGGTATTATGTTTAGCAGGTTAGGTGAGCTCAGGAATGTAACTTCGGGATCTCCTTGATCAAATCATAATAAACCTCCGAGTGAATTATGTATAGGATACAATCTGGTTGTGTTCGAGTGTGGTAAGCCCATGATACCACCAGTCGTGGCCCTTACCATCCAAGTACATAGTGGCAAACGGTAAAGCCTCCATCTCTCTCATGGGGTTAAAATGCAGGTAAGTATCCGACACGCACCATGTGTGTGTTGTCATCTTAGTTGTACCATCGAAGTATGGAATCTCTATCTTTCCTGACCTTCGCTCAAACTCAAAGATAGATGTCCCTAGATCATTATTGTCAACTTAGGTTTAGAAATCAACTTAGGACAAACCACAGGGGTAGTTTGTCTTTGGACCTTCATATCCAAGTCGTGGTACTCTTTGGTACTTCTTGCTATTTGTTCCACAAAGTCTTCTACCTGTTCATTGCCCTTGCTCATCTTTGAATGTGGGCATGTAAGGTCTGTGAGGTTAGCTCTACTACACGAATGTCGACCAAAATTTGTTCATGCAATGAGCGTGGGTATGTCGCCTCGATTGACCACATCTAACCACGATGTAGTGTCTCCTTCTAGACTTCAACCGGATCACAGGGCTTTCTTTGGATTATATCTGATCTCCTCATGGGCTCCACCAGATCCACCTGCCTCCTTGTTCCCATACATATCTGGGTTCTTTCCTTGATGGGTCACTTGCATAAGAAGTTCATTTAGCTTGGATTGATTCTTGTTCATTATTTGTAGGTTTTCGTCAACCCTCTTCAAGGTTCGGGAGAGTTGACTTGTCCCTTCCTGGTTTCATGATACTTGAAGTGTTGGATGATGTCTTTCCCATGCGGTTGATGATTGTTGGAACTTGTCGAAGCTAGAACGCTGAGAGCCAAGCCTAGAGTCTCATGGTCATCCCCTAACCCTCCATTTCGATGACCTGTTTCAACTTTGCTTCGGTTTCTTCAGGCCATAACAGATCCCGCTGTGCCTGCGTGCCAGTCCTCCGCAGGAGGTTTGGAGGATCGAGCTCTGTCTGTATAATGATCCCAAGCCAAATGTTTTGCATGGTATCACTAACCTGCTTGATTTGTTGATGATAGCGGTGTTGTGAGTTTTAAGTGCATGCAAGATTCATCCAACACATGAAGAATCATAATACATTTTCAAGATATAGAAGCACAAGCAAAGATCTTACCTTTTATTATGAGCAATCACGGGGATCAATACAAAGATGGCCGTCGGCATAAACCTCGAGATGGTGTTAAAAATGTCTGACGCTACAAGTAACCATGTGGCAATACAAAAGAAGCCTTAAAAGGCTGGATAAGTAATGAAGACCCGATTATAGCGGAATCCCCAGATACTGACCCTCCGGGAAGAGTGCCATTACTCGAAGTGAAAGTGAGCCCTCAATAATTCCATTGTTGATGGAAGTGTTGACCGCCTATTCAGCCAGGGGTCAACTCCTGTGTAAATAGTGAATAAATAAGTCAGATGCTAATTTGTCGAAGACGATTTGGTTCTACTAGGCAATTTTGCCTCCGGCCCGCAAATTTTGTAGGGATTACGCCTTGGATGGGTTAATATTGTAATAAGTCTACATGGATCATGTTAGGTCCGGTTGCCTTAGGGTTCCTTCATTGGGAGAGTTCCTTTCAATGAGTGCTTTTATCCTCAGGAGGTTAATGTTGGCTAACTAGCCGGGTTAATCTCCTTGAGTTTTCACTCCCACCCAATAAATGCACTCAAAGTGGTGAAAAGCGTTCTAATGAAGTTATTCCCTGGTAGCTAGGGTCTACCCCCATGGCTTCCCTAGGAGTTAGCCTAGGCGGAAGAGGTTCAATTCAAAGTGGCAGTGATGGACTTTGAACCTAGGCATTAATACCCTCCAGAGACATACACTAAGTGAAAGCGAGGACAACTCCACGTTTACAGAATATTATTATGGAATGACAGCAGGGAAGAAATGCTCCAAATGAGCTAAACTCGATCGAATAATAGATGAGCGGTGGGAACCTCTCAGTTTCAAACTAGCGTCCAAGGCCAACCTCTCAACTCTTGAATCTTCTAAAGGAGTTAGCCCTCCTGAATAATTTGAACCCTAGGCAATTCGTCCTTGAAGAAATACACCTTCAAATGGCGTGAAACTCTCCAAGAATATAGATCGGACTATGAGAATCCCGTGGGAGGATTTTCGGACTCAGATCTCGCCCCGGATCTCTCTAGATTTGAGAAATACAAAAAAGTGGGATGTCCTCCTATCCTCCAAATCGTCCCAAGCTCATGTTGAAGATTGGTGGTGATAACTCCTCAAGAAAACCCTCAAAATGATGACGGAGCACCTGCCAATAAAACCCAACTAATGAAATGCCCAACGCTCCTCTTGATTGGCTAGATCGAACCCTCCTCAATGGTGTAGTGTATGCTTTGAGAGAAAATCCCCAATGAATGCGGCCCATGCTCTGCTGAAGCTCTAGAGGAAATATGCTAAAAGGTAGAATGGTGTGGGTGGAATATTTTATCCCTGAGACCGAGCTATGGAACAAGGTGAGTGGATATTTCACCGTTGAGTTGCTCACAAGGGTTTGTCTGAAAAACCCCAAAGCGAATATCAAGAGCAATAACAACAATATACCAAAATCGAGAATGACTAATAGGTGCTGTGACCTCTTATATACTCTCTTCTAATTCTCTGTTGAGTTAGGTTAACTCGATTCTGACTATTACGGTGAGTTGGCACACTTCTTTATCCCTTTCCTTTCTGAAGTCAACTCAAAAATAACTTTAACTCCCAGGGTTAATCTTCTATTCTTCTGTTGAGTTATCTTTTACTTCTTTATCCCTTTCCTTTCTTAAGTCAACTCAAAAATATAACTTTAGCCTCGTTGACTTCCCCCCTCAGTGTGAGACTATATGACCTAGTGGGGGTGCCCAGGCCACTGAGTCTCCTCATCACCTCTCTAAGAGGTGGGGGGCATTACAGGGAAGTCATCTAGTCTAGGATTCAACTTCACTTAATCAACCTAATCAATCTAAAATTTACTCACAAGCAACCTATGGTTTAACTTCACATTTTACTTTCATGGTTCATGCTCTTTAATTTCTGCAACACTTTCATTTCAAGTCATCGTTCATGCAATTTTATTGAGCATTGTGGGTGGTATAATTGTTCAGCTTAAGAGTTGCGCATCTTTGGCCCGTGGAGGCTCTCTTTTGTGGTTTTCTCTCATCCCTTAAAGTTGCGCATTGGAGCCATTGAACAACCCCCTTGAAGTTGCGCACCTCTCTTCGGGCACTTCAAGTTTGGGTTTGTTTTGTTGTGTTGTGGATGCAATATTGAGTTATCTTTCTCCCTTCCCTGCACAATCAAATCAAAGTTAGTTCAATTGTTGCTTTGCTAGAAGTTAGATCTAATAAGTGCTTGTTTCTCTCATTTGTTTATAGTTGTACATTGTTGTAGCATCTATTTCCTTGAATGCTTTATTGTGTAGATAGTTGTTTCAATTCCTTGTATCTAATCAAATTGTAAAGTTTTGTAAAGTTATTCTTTGCTTTGTTTAGATCTCTTGTTGTAACTTAGTTGACCCCATTGCCCAACCTTAGGCACTAGTCTTAGTTGGCTTAAGGAAAGGTTTGTTTTTGCATTAAAATTTTGCATTTGCATTGATTGCCTCTGATATAGGCTAGTTTCCCCCAACCTTTAACAAATTAAAATTAACTCCTAGAACCCATTTAATAATTCACATAGTAACTAGGGACTACCCCGCTTGGCTTCCCTAGGAGTAAGCCTAGACGAAAGGAGTTCAAGTTGAGGTGGCAGTGGGCTTGAACTTAGGCATTGTGCCTCCGAGGACACACTAAGTGGATTGAGACTTAGTCCATGATTGCAAGTGTGTATAAAGATGACAACATCTTTGGCGTCGTTGTCGAGGATACGTCTTTTATCCTTGGTCTAAACGACTTAACTTATTCTTTTAAGACTAAGTAATAAAATTTGCTCCCTAAGTTTATTAACTTGGATTGGTCTTTCATTGTTTGCTTACTCTCCAAGTGGCAACTCCATTGGAAAAATCTTTGAAGTATACTACTAGGAGCACTTCACAAGGATTGACTTACTCTTTTCCTGAACCTGAAAAGGTTTATAGGAGGAGATTAAATCGCCTTGCTCCTCGTAGGCTACTTGAAAGTCTTGGAAAAGAAGCACTCTAATATCCAATTCTTGTTTGAACATAATAATCAACCAACTGTTAATACTACAACCACTAATCTTAACTTAACCATGAGTATTTTTATGAGGCCTTTGAATTTTGCAACAATTCAAGGTGCTCCCCATGCAATTCCTGACAAAGCTATTGAGATGTTGCCTTGTTTTTCAGGAAATAATGTTGTTAGTGCCCATTCTCACGTTTTGAATTTTGACCTATGTGTAATCAAATGGTGTCGAGGTTGTTTCCGTCCTAATACACACTTGCAAACGTGAGGAAAATCCAGCTCACTTAGTGTGTCCTTGGAGGCACAATGCCTAGGTTCACAGTCCACATTGTCACCTTGACTAGAACCTCTTCCTTCTAGGCTTACTCCTAGGGAAGCCAAAGGGGGGTAGACCCTAGTTACTAGATGTGATTTAACTTTGAAGTTCTAGGAGTTGGTTTTAATTTGTTAAAGGTTAAGGGGAAAACTAACCTATGATGCTAAGGCAGCAAATGCAAAGTGCAAGATTAATTATGACAAGAAAACCCTTCCCTAAGCCAACTAAGACTAGTGCCTAAGGGTTGGGCAAGGGGTCAACTAAGTTTTGAGGGGGTTCAATTACAAAAGATTACAATGATTACAAAGTTACAACTAGTCCACAACAAAGGTACAAGTACTTACAACAATGAAGATAGATGTCACAATACTTACATAAGATACAAATAGACAAGATTAAAAATGCTTAAATGTGAGAAAAAGATATCACAACATTTAGATCATTCACATAAAGCCAAGCATGCCCCAATAGTACTTACTCTATTGGACTTCTTTTCAATGGCAACCACTAAAGCACTCAAGACTCAAGAGATGATGCCTCCAAATGGGATGCACAACTTCTTAAATCACACCACAAGAACATAGATTGAAAGATAAAATATTTGGAAGATAAATGCTCAAACCAAACTTCAAAGATCTAACACTTAGATCATCAACCACAAGATAGCATAAAAGATTGATAAAAGTAAATGTGCTTGCAAGATAGACTTCTAAACAACCATCAAAGATATGCCAAAGTAAAGATTGTCTAGGAGACTAAGTGGTTAGGAGTTGTTTAAAGATTTGATAAATTTTATTTGCCCTCCCCCTAACTAAGTGTTGAACCTTAATCTTCCTCCTCCTATTGCCAAATGACTGTCGGATGCTCAAGATAGTAGGGCAACGAGGCCCACCCTAGATTTCATGGTCAACCCTGCAGTAAGAGTATTTCCCGGAGAGGACACACACCTGGTGCGTCACGAGACAGTTCCCTACCACTACCCTCCGTTGTTTTCCTCAAACCCGTTTTAGATGGTGAAGATGGTGGAATTAGGTTGTCCTAGTTGGTCTAAAATGTTATTATGACTTATGGGTAAGTCTTAGGATGTGTTGTGAGTGTTTTAGATGAATTTTAGGTGCCCAAAAACAGTGATTTATGCTCAAAACCGAAACTGTTATGACAGTCACAATGTGTATTGCAGATTATGAAATCGAAGACTAATACCACATCTAAAAGCATGAATTGAAAGCTAAAAAGATAAAACTCATTCACTTAACCATGTCATTCACCATTCAATGTGTAAACTTGAAAGAAAGATGTGAAGTGAAGACAAGAACAGCTTGCCAATTATAACAGAAAATTACTTTAGATTCTATCACTTAGCCACACAAGTTATCCCATTAAAAAGAAGCTTGCTGAAGATATAAGTACTTGCTGAAAAGAAAAACTAGATCCTACACCATTCACATGTCCATGAGTACCTTTGCAAACTTAAATGAAAACTGAAAACGTGATAGATATGTTTGCCCAAGAATAGATCACCACTTAAACATAGATATACATTGCATTTAGATGGCTATTACTTAGAAAGTAGTGAAGCTCAAAGCATGTAAACGAAGCTATGCATCTAAGATTTGAACAAAGATTAGCATATGTGTGACATCTAACTCTAGAACATTTTAAACATGTATGCAATAGAAATCATCCACATATTACCATCCTAGCCATACGATATGGGGATGTCTCTCCCAAGGTGTAGGCAAGTTAAATTTAAACAAAACTTGAATTGTAAATGAGCAAACCACTCACAATGGCACAAGGTGGAGGCAAGCCTACCAATGTCGTGCCAAAGGGGGTTGGAAAGAAAAACTTAAACAATTATTATTATGCTAGCCACACAACCTTGTCTTGTGGACAAGTGGGGCAAGAAAATAAAGAATGCTTCAAGGAAATCTAAAATCTAGCCCAACGATTTTGGGGGTGTTATCGCACAGTTTGTAGCTAGCTCAAGTGGCTATGAAGTAGAAGGCCAAACTGGAATAACAGGAACCTATCCCACCCAATGTCACCACAATGGGGAGGTTCTTTCTCTTTAGGGAGGTTAGGCCCAGGGGAGACGTCCCCGGTAACCTGGAGTTTTGAAGAGGCAAAGGTTTTAAAAGTCAAAGTAAAGTTCCCCCTTCACATGTCACCACCGAAACAGATAGTCCTAGCTAAACAGTCAATAATGAAGTGTATGCCCAAAGAAGAACACCTGCCCGGAACAAAGAAAACCAATATATATATGCAAGCTATGATTCAATGGGTTAGTACTTCAATAGTATCGGATATCAATGTATAAGCAATTGCAAAAATAAATATTGACAAAGTCAATGTTTGTTAATATAGAATTGAAATAATGTTACTTCACCAATAAATATCAAGATGTTATAGCAATCAATGTATCCAATCAATCCCTCACTCAATAAATGCTTAAAACACCATCCAATTGCTTAATATATAAAAAAATGTTGCGTCAAGATGAAATAACCAAGTGTGACGTCAGCTTTTTCAGGGTTAGCAATTAGTTAGGGTTTCAATTTGTAAGAGGTTTTGAGAGTTGTTTCAATCACTTTCACTTCAACGTTGGAGGCTAAAGATCAGTGCCTAAGGGTTATGTAGTCAAAAAGGTGAAGGACGCACAAGTTGAAGGGGATGAGATTCAAAGGAAAAGAGGGAAAGGTTTCAAGGTGCTGCAACAGCAGGGCCTTAAAAACGGAACCCTAAGGGAGAGAGGCTCACTCCGGTGTTGCTTAAGCAAGGCCTCGTGCTCTCTCCTCCTTCTCGGCAAACAGCTAGCTCAAAGACAAGTAAAATCAAGACAGGAGAGTTTAAAGAGTGAGAGTTGTTAGTAACATTTCTCGTTCGAAGCACAAGAGCGATCAGGTCTGCAAGTGGCGCAATGAGCGTTGAGCGCAGCTCACAGAGGAAATCCATTTCGGGCTTGAATCAAGCAAGCAAACAGTCAATTTCAAAGGTCAGGATTCATCCAAAGGAACAGATCAACGGTTGGCGGGAAATCGCGGTTAGCGAAGTTGCACCGCGGTTAGCGCCCATATTGTGTGCAGGGAAAGATAGCAGTTGTCCATCCAGAAAACGCGTGGCGCGAGATCTAGTCGCATCGGCGTTTCGCTCATCACGACTCCGAGGCGCAAGGAGCGGCTCTATCATATTCCCGATGCGTGAGGTGCCGAGAGCGTCCAAGACCCGGGCCCACAGTATCGCCGAGCAAGTTCAAGACCGTCAGATCTGAGAGGGACGCGTGGCGCCAGATTAAGCCGCCTCGGCGTTTCGCTCATCGCAACTCCGAGGCGCAAGGAGCGGCTCTATCATATTCTCGATGCGCGAGGTGCCGGGAGCGTCCAAGACCCGGGCCCACAGTATCGCCGAGCGAGTTCAAGACCGTCAGATCTGAGAGGGACGCGTGGCACCAGATTAAGTCGCCTCGGCGTTTCGCTCATCGCGACTCTGAGGCGCAAGGAGCGGCTCTATCATATTCCCGATGCACGAGGTGCCGAGAGCGTCGAAGACCCGGGCCCACAGTATCGCCGAGCGAGTTCAAGACCGTCAGATCTGAGAGGGACGCGTGGCGCCATATTAAGCCACCTCGGC
>SNQJ01S0041550.1:13530-51383 GCA_010110895.2 Picea sitchensis | reverse complement strand
AATGACCCAAATTCAGTGAGATAGTATAAGTGATCTCTCTTTTTGCCTCACTGCCTCATGAAAGTGGTTTCAATGGCTTCCCAAGAATTAATGGAGGCATGTGGTAACCCACTAAACCATTTACGAACATCCCCTTCCAGACTTTGCACAAATAATATCATAAAAACATCATCATGCTCAACGAAGAGATTATCTATAAAATCTTGGAAGGATGCCATATGTTCTTCAGTAGTTATGCCTTTTTCACCATCATATTTTGGTAGCAGTTAAAGGTAATTTTATATTATTATAATAATTATTTTGCGTACATAATAGACCTGCCACATTGCATTGTTTCTTAAATGTTTACACAATGAGAGGCCCTTCGGCGGTCCTGTTAGACTTAAATGTTTACCTAACAGGCCTCACAACCTTAAATGTTTACTTAACAGTCCTGTTACAATACATTTTCCTTCGATATTTTTTATGCGATGTTCTGTTCAGTGAATATGGGCAATATTGTTCTTCAACGACATTACTGGTTCACTGGTTGATGCTTGCTCATTGCTTTTTCACTGGTTTATTGTTTTTCTGTTGTTGTTGCTCTTGTTTGCCTGTTGGTCTTGTTTCATTTTGCATGCTTGGGATTCTGTAACCGTGATTGGAATTTCACTTCTATCATTCCCCATTGACGGCTGGGTTTCGGTGCCATGTTTAGCTTCCTATTCATTGTTTGTTGTTTGCTATTTCCAGTTTGAAAATAAAAAATTTCAATACTGGAGATGCTTGTGTCAAAATCCTCTTGCAGAAAATCTTTGTATGCGAGGAGAAAATATGATTTCCTTTTCTGATATTTCATTGTGGCTGCGATGAAGGTGGGTTCTGTGTCGAACATTGGCGTTCAGGAACGAGACAAAGACAACATTACAGTCCTGCTTCTATGGTCGTAGTAGTTGCATACAAAGATGGGCTGCAAGAGAATTTTGATTACTCCCAGTATTGAAAATTCTTACTTGCAAACTGGAAAAAAAACAAACAACGAGTAGAGATGCAACCATGACACTGAAACTTACCCGTGAATGGGGAACAACTGAAGCACAGTTCCAATTGCGGATGAAAAATACCAACGGTGCAAACTGCAACTTTCTTAAATGTTTACACAGTGGGAGGCATTTGGACAGTCCTCACATCCTTAAATGTTTACCTGACAATCCTCACAGCCTGAAATGTTTTCTTAACAGGTGCGTTGCAATACATTTTCCTCGGATTTTTTCATACAATCTTGTCTGCAGTGAATTTGGCCAATATTGTTCTTCACTGACATTCCTGGTTGACTGGTTGATGCTTTCTCGTTGGTTCGCTGGATGATGCTTATTGTTGTTTGATTCAACTTTGCAGAGTTGAGGTCCCACAGCGGCAGTTGGGGATTTTGGTACTTCTTCATTGGTTTTTTGTTTGTTGCTTGCTCTTGTTTTCTTCAACTTTGCAAGGTTAGGGTCCTGCATCTGCAGTTGGACTTGTTGTTGCAGTTTGTACACCAAGGGCTGCGCTTATGTCCTTCCCCATTCATTGGTGGGTCTCAATGTTGTGGTTTCATTCCTGCATTACTTAACAGGCCTGTTACAATACATTTTCGTCCAATTTTTATTTTTTTGATTGCAATGTTGTCTGTAGTGAATATGGGAAATATTGTTCTTTAGTGGCATTACTACATTGGTTGATGCTTGCTCATTGCTTGTTCACTAGTTTCTTGTTTGCCTGTTGTTGTTGCTCTTGTTTTCCTGTTTCTCTTGTTGTAGTTTGTGTGCTTGGGATTTTGCAACCGTGATTGGAACTGCGCTTTTGTCATTCCCCATTGACGGGTGGGTTTCGTTGCTATGTTTACCTTCGTATTCATTTTTTTTTGTTTGCTATTTTCAGTTTTCAAGTGAAAAATTTAAATACTAGAGATGCTTGAGTCAAAATCCTCTTGCAGAACATCTTTGTATGTGAGGAGAAAATTCAATTTCCTTTTTTATATGTCACTGGGTATGATGGAGGTGGGTTATGAGTAGTCACATACAAATATGTTCTGCAAGAGGATTTTGATCACTCCCAGTATTGAAAATTTTTACTTTCAAATTGGAAAAAAAACAAACAACGAATAGGGATGAAACCATGGAAGTGAAAATTACCCGTGAATGGGGAGCAACATAAGCGTAGTTCCAATTGTGGATGCAGAATACCAACCATGAAAACTGCAAATTTCTTAAATGTTTACACAGTGGGAGGCCTTTGCACGGTCCTCACAGCCTTAAATTTTTACCTAACAGGCCTCACAACCTGAAATGTTTGCTTAACAGGCCTGTTGCAATATATTCCTTTGATTTTTTTATACAATCTTGTCTGCAGTGAATTTGGGCAATATTGTTCTTCACCAACAATCCTGGTTGTTTAGTTGATGCTTGCTCGTTGGTTCGCTGGATGTTGCTTATTGTTGTTTGATTCAACTTTGTAGATTTGAGGTCCTGCAGCTGCAGTTGGGCCTCTTCGTACTTGTTCACTGGTTTGTTGTTTATTGCTTGCTCTTGTTTTCTTCAACTTTGCAGGGTTGGGCTCCTGCATCTGTAGTTGGACATGTTGTTGCAGTTTGCAGGCTAGGGGCTGCGCTTTTGTCCTTTACCATTCACTAGTGATTCTCAGTGTCGTGGTTTCATTCCTGTTCGTTGGTTGTTGTTTACTATTTCCAGTTTGCAAGAATTTTCAATACTCGGAATGCCTGAGCCAAAATCCTCTTATAGAACATTTTCGTATGTGACTACTATGACCAAAGAAACAGGAGTGTGGAATTGTCTTGGTGTTTTTATTGAGGTCGTTGTTCTCTAGAGATCCCACCTCTGTCGCAACCATAGTGACATGGAAAAGGTTGACAAATCTATGACAAGTGCATTCAGAAGAATACACAAAGAACATGAAAGAAATCATATTGATACTATGTAAACGATACTTGCACTTGGAAATACATTACTTAATCTTCAACAAATCTCTGCTAAAAAAACAATCGACGTTGCACTTTCCCTGCCTCTGGAATGTGGTTCAAGGAAATGTGTCTTCACAAACACATCTCCACTTGAGAAACACAAATTGGAATATCGTTTTACAGTTGGGCCACCAAAAATACTATTAAAATAAAATAATATGAAAAATGTTGCAATAGATATAAACAACATCTCTTTGGACTTGAACCAAAGTTTGTCGAGCTCCAACTATATTTCATAGCTGAGAATGTTTTTCCCATAGTTAATGTGTTTCTATGGCTTCATAATTATGACACTAAGTGTTGTTGTGTGAGGGATAAAGTTCTTATCTCCCTTTCTTTTTCCTCTTCTATACTTACCCGTTTTTCCCTTTTCTTCTTCCCCTCTATTATTTGTTTATGGTTCTATACTTAGTCGTTTTTCTATGCTCGTGGGTTCCTAGGGTGGTGAACTTAAAAATCCTCATCTCCATATATATCTTCACATCACGAGTCTGATCGACCATCGCCTGTTTGCATACTTAGCCAATTTTATGACCACGGGTTCGTGGATAGTTGCTATCGAACTCTGGTGCCTCGTGTTTGGGGTATACATATTGCACCCAAAACTTCAGTTTTCTACAATTTGACCCCCGACTCCTCGAACTCGCAAGCCTGACTCTAACTACGATGACTCCATCTGACCGACTCGCCTTTCCATATGTAGTCGAGTCTTCAAAGTTTCACGGGTTCATGGACTCTCGTGTTCAAAAAAGTTTGAAATCATTTTTCGCTCCCCTCCATCCCCGCCACCTTTCGCCCTTCCCGATGCACATTAGTTATTATTTTAATAGTGACAACTCACCAGACAAGTTAAAAAAGATTGGCATTAATAAGCTGAAATCTCGAAGACATCTCCCATTAAGATGCATTAACGGGTGAATATTATAGGATATGATGATTGTTTTGTGTCCTTCTTGAATTGGAAAAAAATGTTGGTTATTTTAGTTTTTTTAAGGCATCATCATAGTAAGAGTGCAATATTGTGCTACCCCACTCTCATCCACAAAGTTATTGACGTCATGTCCCTCTTTAATACTGTGCATATATTACAGGTTTTCATATTTGAGAATATGCTTGCATATGGAAATGTTAACTCATATGTTATTAGTGACAACTCACCACACATTAAAAAAGATTGGCATTAATAGGCGAAAAGATCCAGGACATCTGCCATTAAAACACATTAAACCAATATTTACGAAAGATTATACTATCATCCTCCAATGTTCATTTTAAATACTTATTCCCATTTCCCTCTATCATCGAAAACTTGGGCTTTAAGGTGCCTTCGTTGTAATGTTCCTGGTCATCCACATGTGATACAACTTAGAGATGCCATTCAGGCCCAATTGAAAGATGAGGGAATGGTTTTATGTGACGTCATCTTTGAATGAAAAACATTTTGTTAGCCAACAAAAACTCAGACACAAAAAATTCAAGTATCTCATGATTGGTATTCTCCCTGTATTCGATCCTTTGGTTGGTTGAAAGGCTTGCCTGAGTATTTGTATGTTGAACTTCTTTGTTTTGTTACTGGAAATTGGAAGGGACTTTCAAGTCACTTGCAAAATGCTCCTTTGTTGAAGTATATAGCTTCTTCCAACAACACAGATTTGGAAAGTGTATCAAATCCTGCAGACCACACAAGAATTTATCTTTTGTCAAAGGAGTCGCACATATGGTGGCTTGCAAAATGGTATGGAATATTCGGAAATGACGCAAAATATTACTCCATGCGTGAATATACTCATAAGGAAATTATAAATTTGGATCCTCATGAATGTGAGAAACTGTATGGGTGGTTGAATCAACATCTTAAAATTATAGAAGTTTCTATTTCAATGTTTGTTGAGTGACTTCTGGGTGTGGTAACAGACTTGACAAAAAGTCATATTCTTTGTAAAATTTTGTTCATCGACCTCTGGATGTAGTAACATACTCTACATACATTCAACTTTCTATCGGTACTGCACATTTGTTTCACTATTCCTATGCATATGATTGCATCTGGGTCGAAGAGCTTGCCACTCTTTGCAAGAATATTCTCCTGGTAGTTGAAGGTGGGTATATAACCAGGGAACGAGGCTCTCAAAATTTTATGATGCCTGCATCGACATGTAACTGGGAAAATTTAATGGGAAGGAATTATGGACTATGGACTTTGCAACACTTTCTGAAGATTACTTTATACTACCACCTTCTACAAGAAGTTTGATGTATTCACATAATGATTTGGTTTCTGAAGATCACCTTTTACTACCACCTTCATGTAATCATTTTGTTTCATTGTTTAGAGGAGACCTTGATGTAGTAGATATTCCAGATCTTTTTCCACTGAATATCAATCTTCCTGTTGTTTCCCGTGCTTTGAATAAGGAGAATGCATTTCTTCTGTTGCAGTAGATCCGATATTTGAAAAAAAATGGAAGTTTCTCTATTCCTGAAGTATTGACTTGTCTGGTTCAAATAAATCACCATGGCCTCATTGCAAGCACCTCTCTAGTTGTTCATCAGGATCACAGGTCGATAAGAACATAGTGTGTTCTTGGTCATAGAGTGCTTACATCACCAACTTATCTTTGCACATGGATTTTTATTGCTACCTTCTTTCTTTGTCTTAGTGGTGGATCCTTCTATCCCAACCAACATGATGGAAATAAACTAGCTCTAGGGAATTTGATCGCTTCCAGGGATCTGAGTTGACTATATATTAATTTAGGTTAACTTAAAAAGGTTTATGTGTGCAACCTAATGTTAGACATAGAAAATACAATTTTTTATTTTTTAAAATATAAAACAATGTATTTTTTTAACACATGACTGTTTGAAAATTTTTAGGCGTTGTTTGGGATTCACGTCCTTCAAGGATGTTAATTAATTACACAATTAATATTGGTTGTGCCAATGCAATCGACCCTTCATCAACTATGCCAATTACATTAACACTGCAATGTCAGATAATAGATGTCTGACATGTACCTAATGTCGAGGTCATCATCACACATGACACCCAACCTCCAAATATTTCTGGACTCACAACAACATTGTAATTGTCATGACAAAGAAACACTAAAGTCGATGCTCTTTGCAGGTCTAACAATCTTGCAGTCTAAGTGCTTTGACAATGACAAGCCTGCTTGTTCATCGCATTACCTCCCTGCAGTCAATGGCATTGTTCCCATTGCCACCACCAATGTCAATTTCCGAAGTTGAAGCTATCTGGAGCCTGGAGTCACCTCCAATGTGGATGCCTGGAGCTGAAGCTACCTAGAGCTGGGGTCAGGACTTGTTACACTTGACATTAGTACCAATAGTGATCGAAAGTTGATTTTATATCAAGTATGTTACTACATCCATAGGTCTCTCAACAAACTTTGAGATAGAAGTTGGATGTCTGTCAAGTCTATTACAACTTTGAGATAAAATGTTCTGTAATTTTAGAAAGTTGATTCAACCACGCATACAGTTTCTCACCTTCGTGAGGATCCAAATTTATAATTTCCTTCTGAGTATATTCAAGCATGGAGTAATATTTGGCGACACTTCCAAATATTCCAGACCATTTTGTGAGCCATGATGTCTTCCACTCCTATAAATAAAGATATATTCTAGTGTGATCTGCATCATTTGATACACTTGCCAAATTTGTGTTGCTGGAAGAATCTATATACTTCAACAAAGGACAATTTTGCAGGTGAATTGAACGTTCCTTCCAATTTACAACAATAAAACAAATAAATTCAACATACAAATCTTTAGGAAGGCCTTTAAACCAAATAGATGATCAAATAAAGGGAGGATACCAGTCACAAAATACTTGAATTTTTTTGTCTCAGCTTTTGTTGGCTAATAGGATTTTTTTTCCCCCAAAGCTGATGTCACATAAAACCATTCCCTCATATTTGAATTGGGCCTAAATCACATCTCTAAGTTTTCTCATATGTGGATGACTAGGAACATTACAAGGAAGGCACCTTAAACCCCAAGTTTTACACGATAGAGGGAAATTAAAACTTAGAAAAGTATGGAATGTTGAATAAAAAGCTAATGCAGGAAGGCCATATATAAAAGAGACAAACTATTCAAGACGTTGGGATAGATCTAGCTAGAAGCACCAATGAAGTCTAAGACCCGAAATTGATATTCAACTCATTGTTTTTAACTAGGCAAGCATTTGATGATGAAGTTGAAATCTATAAAAGACTGTTTGCATGCTTAATTCTTTTACATATTTTCTTTTTTTTGTCCGCGGTAGCCCCAATCACAGTCATTATGGAAAACACATTTAAATTTCAAAGAATATGTGCTAAACTATTTCGAGACAACTATTTTGGGAAATAATCTCAGTTGTATTTTGTAACCCAATTTATCTGAATATAGAATATTTGAGGTTTTTGTATGGTGTTTTCCAATGTCTAATATTGTTTTTTTATTTTATTTTGTATATATATTTTTAAATTGACTCATTTTCCTATACAACTGTTGATAGGTGAATTCAACCTATTTCTACAAGAATTTAAGATGCTCTTTGATCCATAGTTAAACATGCACGACAAACTTTTTTTCCCCTTCCCATCACTTCAATTTAAATAAAAGCTACTCTATTCGCTCCTTACATTTTACATGGAAGAATAATTTGTGATAGGACACAGTTATGTGGCACCCACCCTCTACTTAAGAAAGAAATGGGTGGACCCATCCTGCTTTCATTCTTTGAGGCCTCGTAAATAGAATGAATTAATGACTCTATTTCAACAAGGCAACTCAGGTGTTGACGTCATGTTCCTGTTCAATATTGTGCATATATTACAACTTCTTCTTTTTGATAATATCCTTGCGTATAATTTTTTTTATGTCATATATATATATTCTATTTCTTATGGGTTTGAACGAAATTTGTGAACCAAAAAACACCCTACAAATTGGAAGATTCTTTACATTTGGACCACAAATAATCTATTAAGATATATTAATATGATTACTATTGGAATAAATATAAACAAATTCTCTTTAAACTTGAAGTTGTCTTTGTCGAACCCCAAGTATATTATATAGCTGAGACTAAATGCTTATTTCTCCCTTTGTTTTCCCTTCTTTATACTTACCCATTTTCCCCTTGTCTTCTTCCCCTCTATTATCCCTTCGTGCTTCTATATTTAGTCGCATTTCTATGATCACGGCTTCCCGGGTTGGCGGATTGGCAGATGCTCATCTTCATTTATATATTCACATCATTAGCCTAACTGACCGCGGTCCCTTTCAGTACTTAGCCAATTATCTAACCATCGGGTCTTAGGTTAGCACTATCGAACACTTAGCCCCTTGTTTCGTCCTATATATCTTGCACCCAAAAACTTCTGTGAACTGCAATTTATTCTTTTACTAGTGAGAACTCACTAGTGGTTCGAAAAGATTGGCATTAATAAACGAACAATAGATGTTGTTCTGTGAGATACTTACCCCTTTTTCCCTTTTCTTGTTCCCCTCTATTATTCCTTTCTAGTTATATACTTAGTCACCTTTCTATGATAGCGGGTTCCCGGGTTGGTGGACTGACAGATCTTCATCTCCATCTATATCTTCACATCATGAGTCCGACTGACCATTGTTCCTTTCCATACTTAGCCAATTTTATGGTCGTGGTTTCTGGGGTTGGCACTATCGAATTATGCTGCCGCTTGTTCCATGATATACATCTTGAACTCAAAACTTTCATGATCTACAATTCCACCCCGGACTCCTAGAACTCGCAAGCTTCACTCTACCCGTGTTCACAAAAGTTTCAAAGCAGCTATCGTTGCCTTCCATCCCCACTAACTTCGTGCCCTTCCCAATGCACATTAATTATGGTTTTACTACTGACAACTCAACACACTAGTACGAAACAATTGGCATTAAAAAGAAAAAAACCTCCAGGAAATCTCCCATTAACACACATTAAACCTCCATTTATGGTACTCTGAATGACCTTCGTTCCTTTCCATACTTAGCCAAATGTTTCCATGTGTTCTGTGATATACATCTTGCACCCAAAACTTCTGTGATCTACAATTCCACCCCGGGCTCCTCCAACTCGCAAGCTTCACTTTACCTGGGTTCACAAATATTTTCAAAGCATTTATTGCTCCCTTCCATCCCCGCCACATTTTCACCCTTCCTAATGCACATTAATTATTTCGACCTCTAGATTGCACTTCCATTGTTTCGTGACCTACAAACAACACCCAGACCTCCGTGATATACAAATTGACTACCAGACTCCCAGATCATCCCCTCTTCCGTGTTATCCATTATGCCTTCAAAATTTCTAAGCGATACAATTTGACTGTCAGGGCCTCATGTCTTATGGGGAAACCTTTTCACCCTATTTTGGATCCTTGGGTTGGAGGGTTCACGAAATCTCCAATTCCTAGTCACTTTCTTGTGTCGGCCACCTTCGTACTTCTTTCCAAATATGCAAAAACAAAGGTTTAATGCTAAGAGTTCATCATGCAACAACCTTAAATATAGTCATTAATAAGCAAAATCCTAGAGGATACAGTCACACTGACTATCCCTACACAACTTGTCCAGAAACATGCAAAAAAGATCTTGCTAAGTAATGAGGTATCTATTACAAATTTCAATATATTAGCGAAAACAAGTCCGGGCTACCGTTTCCTTATTCCATACTTAGACACTTTTTCTATTGTGGGTTCCTAATTGACGGGCTCAAAATTGTGTTTTTAATCTTCCGCAACTTGCAAATAGTACTCGAAGTTCCGCGATATACAATTTGTCCGCTGGAATGCTCTATCATGAGCCCGATTGTCCGCCATTTATGTTCATGACGTGGTACATTTCCATGGTTGCACATGCTTCAACCACTGTGTATCGAGTTTGGTCTATCGTTTCCCTATTCCATACTTAGACACTTTTTCGATTGCGGATTCCCAGATTGGCGGGCTCAAGATTGTGTTTCCAATGTTCCACGACTTGCAAACAGTACCCGGAGTTCTGCGATATACAATTTATCCATAGGAATGCACCATCATGCCCTCTTTTGTGTTACACGTTCTATGGTCAACACTTTCGAGACATACAATTTGACCCTCGGGCCCTCACCTCTGTTGGTTATATCTTGTAACCCTATTTTGAAGCTCAACTGACCGCTTTTGATAATTATCCATTCCTTAATTGTTGTTCCCTATCCCCGCCACCTTCGTACTTCTTTTTGGATATGCAATTAGTAAGCTTTAATGCTAACAGTTCGTCATGCAAGAACCTTAAACATTGCCATTAATGAGAAAAAATCTCGAGGAGATCTGCCACACTTTTGCAATGTACAAATTGACCGATGGACTCCCACATCATCCCCTCTTCCATGTTACACATTTTGTACTCAAAAGTTCTGAGACATACAATTTGACCCTCAGGGCGTCACGTCTCCTGAGGAACCATTGTCACCCTAGTTTGAAGCTCATATGATTGCTTTCCATACTTTCCCATTTCATGGAATCTCTTTCGCGGATCCTTGGGTTGGCAAGTTCACAAATTCTCCAATTCCTAGTCACTGTTTACTGTGCCCGCCACCTTCACACTTCTTTCAAAGTATGCAACAACCAAGGTTTAATGCTAATAGTTCATCATGCAACAATCGAAGGCTCAAGGAAACAGTCACATTGACTATTGCTACACAACTTGCCCATAAACATGTAGAAAATATCTTTCCAGGTAATGGGATATCTATTACAAATTTCAATATATTAGCGAAAACGAGTTTGACCTACCGTTTCCCTATTCCATACTTAGCCACTTTTTCGATTGTGGGTTCTCGGATAGGCAGGCTCACGATTGCGCTTCCAATTTTCTGTGGCCTGCAAACAATACCCAAAGTTTCACGATATACAAATTGACCTCTGGACTTTCCCATCATGCCCTCTTCTGTGTTATGCGTTTTGCACTCAAAAAATTTTGAGACATACAATTTGACCCTCGGGCCCTCAACTCTCATGGTTATACCTTGTAACCCTATTTTGAAGCCCGACCGACCACTTTCGATAATTATCCATTCCTTAATTTCTCTTTCCCATCCCCACGACCTTCGTACTTCTTTCTAAATATGCAATTAGTAAGCTTTGATTCTAACAACTCATCATGCAGGAACCGTCAACATTGTCATTAATGAGCGAAATGCTAGAGGATATCTCCCATTAATACGCATTAAACCAAGATCTACAGAGAGTTATATATCCCTTCTGAATTTTCATCTAAAACAACATGGAATGTCTTTCATGGGTCGTCGCGTTGGCACGTTCACAAAATATCCAATCCTTAATTGCTCTTCACCGTACCCACCATCTTCTCACTTCTAAGTATGAAATTACTAGTCCTTAATGCTAACAATGCATCATGCAACAATTGTCGAGATTTTCATTAATGAGTGAAAGACTTGAGGAGATCTCCCATCCACACGCATTGTACCAAGATTTTCCGAGGGTTATATTATCCTTTCCAACTCTTCATTTCAAACATCGTCTGGAGCAAATGAACGTTCTTGTAAACTTATGGCAGTAGCTTGACAATAGTTCTATGGAGATACAGTGAATATCTTTGGATGCAAGGACCAAAACCTCTAATGGTCCAGGGAATACTCTTACTATTCATCACGTTCCTCCTAGAACAAAGTGATTTGGACCTCTGGAATCACTCGTGTAGGTGTTTCCCTGAGGTTTTTGACTGTAAGGAGGTGGTCTCTTGGTGCACCGAAAAATATATTTCAAGCCAAAGAATTATTCCGCTGCACGACCACTCTCATGTTTCTTTGTCACCTCAGGTATTCCGCAAGATGTTAAGATTTTCGGAGCCAACATTGACCTTTAGAGGACAAAACTGCAAGCAATTCCTAGAAAAAAATGATAATGGGTTGGAACTCTTACCCAAGTTCCTCAAATACCTGGCAACGGTTCCTGAAGATATCACAAAGTTGCAGGTCAGTTCCTTTAGAAATCCATTTCAGGAAATTGCCTGGCTGTTTACAAGAATAACGAGACAAGAATCCACGACAAGCATTTCCCGCATGGTTCTTTATATTTTGTATTTCATAGTCAAGGAACAATCCATTTTTTATTAGGGGAAGTTAATTTCCATTGAAATATGTTCCCAATTGTCACAATTCAAAGAAGAGAATAAATTTAATATTTCATCCTATTTTATTTTCGCGATAACGCATTGCTGTCTGTTTCCAAAACTATCTCTATCCAAGAAGACACACTATGAATTCGACCCAGTAACATTCTGGTACCAGGCCTTCTGAAGGAACAACGCCTCCCATTGTTTTTATGAGGTTTTTAATGACTTTGTCTCAGTTTTCAAAGATTTATTGTTAGGAAAGGATGCTCCCCAGATGTATGGCCAAGAAACCAAGTTTTTGGACAAGAAGGGGACACTTGAACAAATGGAAAATTATAGTGTAATAGTGATTTTTGGCTCCATGGAAAATCCTGTGTTCCTTCCATGTCATATCATAGACAAGATGTTCGTTACAGAAATAACAAGGCAATACAATTATTGGTTGCATTTTTTCCATGGAAAGAGAAAAAAATAGTTCATTCCTTTGACCTGGAAAGTTGGGGAGTTCGTGTTTAGGAATGTCAACAAGATTGACGAATTTGAAGGCCATTTCAAGAACTTGAACCTAAAATATGATGAAAGGCTAAGAGGGTTCGACCCTAATGGGATTTTTCTAGAACATTTACTAGAATTGGAGTTAGCAGCTCTTTTATCCATACACACCTGACTGAAGAGAGAGACAATGAAAAAAACACTCCTGCTCATGACGATGACAACGTAGAGAAATTGTAAAGCACAACTGAATTGTACAGACAACAAGGAAAAGGCTCAGGTGAGAAGAGTGTCCAGTCCTTGTCCAACACTCCCAAGAGAACGACATCACGGAGAATCACTTCAACAACCCACCCCAGTAAGAAAGAAACCCATAAATATTCAAATGAAGGAGGAGATAAGAACCCTCCTCGCGGGAAAATTGATAGTTCTCACAAGCTTCCCATGACGAAGAAGAGAAAAAACATTGTAGGGAAGGGAGAAGAGCCCGAAACTGAAAGTGAGAACATGCAACTTGAAACTGTTGTGGATGACGTGTTCCACAAAGTTGATCAGCCTACAAATGTGATGCACCATAGTTCCATAGTGGAAATATCCGAGACCAACATTTTTTGTGAAGATGAATCCTTCGTATTCCAGAGCGTTGTTTTTGACAACCAATCTAAAAATTTCATTATTGAAAAGAGAGATGTAACAAATAAGAAAAGGAAATCTCGTTCAAAGATTAATCTTAGGAACATGCAACTGTCCCAAATCTCCTAATTTCACCAAGAAATCACAGATTCTCTTGATGATTCCATTGAAAGAATTGAAGCGGAGAATGCCAAACTAAACGAACGAATCAAGGAATTGGAGGAGGCTTTGATTCCTACCCCATTGTTTGCCAGTCCTTTAGAAAAAACCATCCATGCCACCCCTGCAGCCAAGTTAAAAGGATCCTCTAGCCTCCTCACATCTTGTAGAGTCTATGTAGAGAAGAATATCAAGAAAAAAATGGAGCTAATTACTGAAGCCTGGGAAACATCACAAAATATAGCTTCCTTTCAAACAAGGGAAAATGATTTTCATGAAAATTTGTAGGAAGATTCAAAAAATGAAGAATGTTTCTATCTACAGATGGTGATCCCTTTTGGAAACCATGTCATCGACATCTTAGATTTGAAAACAAGACAAGAAGATATCCCCTTCCCAAACCGGATCAAACAATTAAAACCATAATAGAAAGAGAAAGTTAAGAACCTACATATCATTGTCAAATAATGTGAATAAGCCATATCATAGAAAGAAGAATTATTCAAAAACCTAACTAAAATAGACTTAGCTGGAAGTACCAACGAGGTTCAAGACCCAAACTTAATCCTTAACTCCTTCTCCTTAACCAAGCAAGCCTTCGATGAACAAGTTGATATTTTAAAGGGGTTGTCTTTAGAAAAGTTTTACGACATCCTTAAATATGGTCAAGATGACGTGGAGAACTATCTAGTGGTATATTCGACAAACAATGAATAAATTGAACAGGCTCTGCATAGTATTTCTATCGATCTAAGAAAATTAGAAAACGATCTTTTCAACATAGAAATCTGAGATGAAATCAACGTCGTCCCCATGAGAAGCTACATTGAATAATGGATCCAAAGGAGAATCGACAAGCTCACCGACGAAGGGAAACAACTAATTTGCATGATTCCAGTGGTTGTCGATGAGAGCAACAAAAAGGCATCAACTTCATAGTAAGTCTATACTGATCACATCTTTATTTCTTTATCAATCCAGTTATTCCACCTCTTTAAATAGAAATCTCTAACCAAAGTCTGATAACTTCCAATTTCTTCTTTTCAAGTCTTCCTCTCTACCGTCATGCACTTGATCTTCTTTCTACAATCCTATTTCTTGTACTTATTTATTTTATGGTCCACGAGATCCCCAATCCCAGTCTATATGACAAACCCATTTAAATTTCCAGAAATATGTAACAAACATTATTAATTGTTTATAAATTTCAAAGAAAACTAATTCAGGAACAATTTCGACAGTGCCTTATGGGCTTCTTTTAGAATACTAAATTAGTTATATTTATGCATATCAATCATCTTCTTTTATTTTTATGTGGTCATAATGTTTTTTCTTCAACTATGTTGGATGTCAGGAAATTGTGTTTATTATATTTGAATTTTTAATGTGTGTGATTCTTGGTCCTTTTTTCCAAGAACCTTTATTTAAAAAAAAATAAAAAAATAAAACAAAAACAAAAACTACTACTATCCTTTTTTATTGCTTCGAGTCATTATGAAAGAAATTTTCTAAGTCCCATATTTGAACTATACACACCCCAGGAAAAAACTTAAACATGAGTATCGCATCTATAAAAAACACAGTAGGATTGACATCCTCGTTCACATATTAACTCCATATTAATATAATATTATGATTAACTAATTCGGGAGGTTCTTCGGGGCTCCGACCTTACTCCTGCAGTGACATTCTCCCCAGGTCATCTACCAACCCAGTGTCTTATGGCTGACATGTGACACACTGGCACGAGTCATTTTCTGCATGGATACCGCCTATACTTCAAGCTACTTCCCACTTGTCTCTGCTGCTTTGGGCTTCTATTTCTCCCTTGGTCCCACCATAGCAGTTCATTTATTCCCATTCCAACCTGGCAAGGACTATGCTGCCATGCAACACTTGTTTCCCATCATTTTACTTTGGATAATAGTTTGTATTGTTTAGTTTGAGTTTTTATTAGATTCCATGTTAGTTTTAGTTTATAATTTTTGTTGTAAATGACTTTGGTTTATTTATTTTCTTAGTTTAGGTACTTTAATTTTTAGTTTCAAATTAGTTTAAGTTTTTAATCAAATATTACACTGGTTTAGTTTAAGTTTTTATTTTAGTTTTTCTTTAGCTTTAATTTTAATTTAGTTTAGTACTTTTTAGGTTTATTACTTTTTAGTGTTATTACTTTTAGTTTTAGTTAGTTTTTGTTCTATTTGGTTTAATTTAAATACTTTAGTTTTATTTTAGTTATCTTTTATTTTGTTTAAGTTTAATTTAATTGAAAGTTTGATTTTATTAATTAGTTATAATTTAGTTTTACTCATATTAGTTTTAATTTATTTATAATATAATTTAGATTTAGTTTAGAGTTATTTTTATTTGATTTGAATTTAAATAAAATGGATTTGTTTGGATTGCAAATTCTTAAAGGAAGATTTGAGGCCTAAGATCAAAGAGAAGAAAAACAAATCTACATAGCTATAAAAAAATAGGAGTACTCACTTTTATGAAGGAGGATGGAGGACCTAAAGAATGGAGCTAAAGGATGGACTTGAGGCAAGAAGAGGTGTGTGCTATCACAATATCTCTCTTGAAAGTATCCAAATCTTGAGTTAGGAATCAATGATCAAATCTTTAATGTCACTTTAATGTTGGTTGCTTCATCAAATTATGAAAATGCATGAAAATTTGAATGTTGTCATTTATGATGTCATCAATGTATGATGAACACATGGTGGTTTTTCATTGGTCTAGGTGGATGCCACGGTGGTATGATTGACAGTCTTGATATCGTCTGGTTGGTCCATGTGTCTCCTGGTCACTAATGGTTATTTCTAGATGCTTGTGTGGGTTTATATGACTAGGCAACGACCATCTATCAGGTGTTGTGAGACCATCTACAAGGTGTCGAGCCACGTCATATCTAGGTGGAAACTTAGTCACTCGCAATTGGTCCACCTCCTTTCCTAGGTCAATGCCAAGTGTACACTTGTCCGTATGCAGATTTTGAAATACCACTAGTGGTATCACATGGACATGTGAGTGGTTTTCTCATAGAAAAAATCCATGCAAAACCAATAAATAGAAGCCATGTAGCATGTTGCGAAACCACCCTTGCATGCCCAAATATCATTAAATTTAGAGCAATTTGTGGATGCGTTGTGCATTGTATGTTGTAGATCTTATGAGGCAAAACATGCTCAAATTTGAGTTGTTGATTTCATTCCATGGATTACATGAGCTTAAATATTGAACCTTAGCCCTTCATCGCAGCTCCTAGTCACTTATATGAGCCCCTATGAATCACGCATGATATCATGTGTGTGCCATTTAAGCCCCCGGTGGCCTTTTTAAGCTATTTTTACATAATTTCATATTCATCCTTATTTTACCACCTTTTCAATTTCTTAAAACCATTGTTAAGGAATATTATTTCCATGTTACGTGCTCCATTGGTATTCTTTCCTTGACAGAGTAAGATCAAAAGGTGTAACTACCTCTAAACCAACAATTCCCAAGAACAAATTTGAAACTTGTACTAACAGACTATATGGAGAGGAATATTATACACAATTCAAAGAATCCTAGGTGACAATAATCCACATTGTTACTCAGAATGACACAATATTCATTTGGACCTCCATACTTTCAACATAAATGGCTCAAGTAGTCTCTAGGACCAAGCACACCACCCCAAACATGCATCCAACATTTATTTTGTCCTCTTATTTACTAGACAATGCCTTTGTGGTAAACAATTTTATAGGGATGTGCTAGTAGTGGTAGCCGAGCAAGGCACCCATACATGTCTACGATTATATTTTATGGGAACATTGCTTCGGG
This sequence comes from Picea sitchensis, assembly GCA_010110895.2. NCBI lineage: Eukaryota > Viridiplantae > Streptophyta > Pinopsida > Pinales > Pinaceae > Picea > Picea sitchensis. The sequence continues at coordinate 34,120 of SNQJ01S0041550.1, read as the reverse complement.
ATACACTTGACAAATGTCTACGAGTATTTCATAGTTCCCATGTATAAACTAAGCTTCCATGAACTTGAAAAATGACGCAGCCCTCCTCAACCCCCAGGTCGAAAGGTCCACGTACACATGATATTTTCCCTTACACTGGCCCAAAGAGCTTTCACAATGGCTCTTTTATTTCCCTTTCGGGAATTCTTCACCCACAACTAACTTCGATAAATTTCCCCTTGTATTTCGGGAGATCAGACATCGCACTTTCGTAAATCCGGTGGTCAAGAGCCTTGTCTCTCAATCTCCGGAAACCCGAAATAGTCAATGCTTGACCTTTTCTCTCTCTCTTTCGGACTTCTCCTTATCGCAATTTCGGCGGTTGTGATGTCAAGCAACTCGTTCCCTCGATTCTCGAAACCTGATTTATCGAAACTCCGATGCGCTCGCAAGCTTTGACTTTTCAATGACCTTTCATTCCGTCGGGACATCGGACTTCACGATATCGCAAATCATGATGCAAAGAATTCAAAACTTCACCCCACGAAACCCTGAAATAGTCAATGGAATTTGACTTCCATGTCGATAATGCGCCACCTGTCCACCTGCCGATTCTATGGCCCACACAATCCTTTTGGCCTTTGGGACTTTGCGTTTCGTGATTTCGTGAATCCCGTTGCCAAAATTACGGGACTTCCACTCACGAAACCCCGAAATAGAAGTTCACGGGTAAATCCAATGGCTCTTGTGGCTTGGATCTACGACTCTACTCCTCCTGAGCTTAGAACCTTTTGGAATACTCGTCGTAACTCCCCTGCTCTTCCGTGAGATCTAATGGTTCATGGGACTTCGTGAATTCTCTACCGAGAATTTCGACCGTCCATTCTTTCCTTCACAAGAACTTTGGCAACCTTTTACCAAGTGGGTTTCCATAGTACTTAACCGTCTGCAACCCAACTTGAAACACCTTCTCACTATTTTCGGTGCACAAACTTCCTGTGCTTCCTTCGACGACTTTGAAGGCTTTATCCTTCCTGAACTTTCTCTAACTTTGAGTCTTGAAGAAGACTCCTGCACGCACTCCTTGCGGAAAATTCCTTACTTACTTCCAGGGAATTGGAACCCGTCAACTCTGCGCACTCCTGCAGCAACAATCCCTCAACAAACCATTCAGGTTATGAAACCTGAAGCTCTATTTGGCCTGCACACACCTTGCATGGCTCCTGTGCCCAACTGCACTTCTAAGAGAATGAGAACAAAATCTATCTCTCCTGATCTTTCAGAGACAAACCTCTGAACACTTTGTCGACGCACTCCTTGCGGACAATTCAACTGCACTCCTTGTAGGAACCCTTGCTCAGATAGAGAAACAATTGAAACTCATTTCCCTTACTCTCCCTCTCAGATTTCAAACATTCAACAAGAAATCATTCATACATAACATAAAAGAAATTGCATGACAGAAAGAGTAAAACATCCATGAGCATAACAAAAAATGCATACACAGAGAATATATGAACACCATGAGTTTGAATCATAACTTTCTTGTATTAATTCAGAATTTCTATACATGGAGTTCAGCTACACAACTCTCTGCTTCTTCTCTTCTTCTCTCCTATGTTACAATACACAATGAGGGTTTCTATATCCCATTTCCCTCTCTCATTCTAAACTGTCTAATCTAGAATTGAATTCTATCTACTTGCATTAACTACCATAAATGCCTTCTACCTACTAAGGATGAGAGCGAATCACTCAAGGTCCATTTACATTTTACAAGTGTGCCTCCACTTGATGGCTTCATTAATGATTCAAGATATTTCAAAATTTGCACTGGGCGCTTTTCCAGCCGTCCTTTATCTCCGCGCTGGCTCACTTGAGATGCTCTTGCATCATACTCCCTGGCTTGAAAATTTTCATGGGCTCCTATCCATGAGCTCGCATATGGTGTGTCCATGTCTCTGGACCTCTGCTTCATTCTCCCACCTGGCATATTCAACTGGATGGCCCTTCCACTTGACCAAATATTCAAAGTATTGTTTGCGCTTGGTCTTCTTGCTCACTCTTTTGTCTAGTATGTGATCCACCTGAGGCTTTTCTACAGCTGGCATCTGCTTTGTCCAATAGACTTCTGGTTGTTCATTTCCTGTCCTTGCGTCCTCAACTTTGTATGGGTACAAATATGAGATATTGAATATCGGAGAAATTTCGATCCCATCGGGTAATTCAATTTTGTAAGCATTCGCCCCAAATTTCTTTAAGACCTTACATGGTCCGATCTTCTTCATCTTCAGCTTGTTATATGTTCCTCTCGGGAACCTTTCCTTCCTCAAATGTGCCAGAACCAAATCACCAACCTCAAATTGAAGTTTTCTCCTATGTTGATCTGCTCTGTGCTTATATTCCTGGCTCGAATTTTGCAATCGCTCCTTCACCTAGCTGTGAAGTTACTTCATCGCCTCTATGAAATCTTCTGCACTAGCACTCCTAGTTGCATTCTGTTCTGAATCTCTCAACTCATAAATTCTTCTCGGCTGCATGCCATAGACAACCTGAAATGGACTCTGTCCTGTGCTTCTGTTAACTGAGTCGTTATAAGCAAATTTTGCCTGTGGTAATATGTTATCCCACTGGCTGTGGTGCTCTGTCACCAGGCTTCTCAGCAAGTCTCCTAGACTTCTATTCACCACTTCTGTCTATCCATCCATATGAGGATGATAAGCCGAACTAAATGACAAGTTAGTTCCCAGCTTCTTCCATAAGGTCCTCCAGAAGTGTCCTATGAACTTGGTGTCTCGATCCGAAACTATGCTCCTTGGTAAGCCATGAAGTCGAATGACTTCTTTGAAAAACAGATTCGCAATGTGAGTTGCGTCACTGGTCTTCTGACATGGGATGAAGTGTGCCATCTTGGAAAATCTATTCACCACCACAAAGATTGAGTCAAAACTTCTTTGTGTTCTTGGCAACCCTAATATGAAATCCATGCTGATTGCATCCCACGACCTCTCAGGTATGGGCAATGGTTGATAAAAACCTACATTCTGTTTCCTTCCCTTCGAATGCTGGAAAATTATGCATCTGTCCACGAATCTCTTGACGTCTGCTAGCATTCCCAGCCAAAAATATGACTCATTCAACTTTTCAAACATCTTGTCGTGACCAAAGTGTCCTGCTAACCCTCCACTATGTTTCTCCTTTAGCAAATTCTCCCTCATGGAGCATTTTGGAATACAAAGTTGATTACCTTTAAATAGTAATCCTTCCTGGATCATGTATTCTATCCATTGGCTTCTATCCCTGAGAATTGGATTCTCAGCTGCTTCATTCATCTCCTTAAAATCTGGATCATCCCTATACATGTCCCTGAGGTCATCAAAACCCAACGTTTTGACTTTGAACTCCTGCAACAACAAACATTTCCTGCTCAAAGCATCAACAACTTTGTTAGCAGTACTAGAAATATGTTTAATCACAAAAGTGAAATTTTGCATATATTCAACCCATTTGACATGTCTTTGATTCAACTTCTCTTGTTGAGTCACAAATTGCAATACATGATTGTCACTATACAAGACAAACTCTTTCGGGATCAAGTAATGTCTCCATTTCTTCAATGCCTGGATGATAGCATAAAACTCCTTGTCATAAGTGGAGTATTTCACTTTCGCTTCATTCATCTTCTCGCTGAAGTATGCTATTGGCCTATCATCTTGACTCAAGACTGCCCCTATTGCAAATCCACTTGCATCGCGTTTCACTTGAAATGTCTTTTGGAAATTTGGCAACACCAGAATTGGTTTTTCAGTAATCTTCCTCTTCAATAGATTAAAACTCTTCTCAGCCTCTTCTGTCTAGTGAAAAGACTTGTGTCTTTTATTCACTGTATCCATCATCGGTGCACTAATCCCACTAAAATTCCTGATGAATTTTCGGTAGAAACTAGCCAATCCGTGAAAAATTCTCACCTCAAAGATATTCTTCGGTGATGGCCAATTTTTTATTACCTCCACCTTATCTGGATCCATCCTCAACTCATCTGCATAAATAAAAAATCCCAAGTAAATGAGCTCTGTCTTCATGAATGAGGATTTCTTCATGTTTATCAACAACTTCTCCTGCTGTAACCTCTTCATCACTGTAGCCAAATGTTTCAGATGCTCTGCCACTATTTTATTGAAAACTAGCATGTCATCCAGATATACGGTAAAAATTTTTCCGATGAACTCCCTCAGGAATTTGTTCATCAACCTCATGAAGGTACTTGGCGCGTTTGTTAAGCCAAACGACATAACAAGCCATTCATACAACCCTTCATTGGTTTTGAATGCTGTCTTCCATTCATCACCTTCTCTCATGCGGATTTGATGATAACCGCTTTTCAAATCAATCTTTGAAAAGAATTTTTCCCCACTCAAGCAATCCATCAGATCATCCATCCTTGGCAATGGGAATCTGTACCTGATGGTTATCTTGTTGATTTCCCTCGAGTCAGTACACATCCTCTAGCCTCCGTCTTTCTTCGGACTGAGTACTGTTGGAACAACACATGGAATCAAGCTTTCCCTGACCAATCCTTTGTCCAACAATTCTTGGACTTGCCTTTTGACTTCTTCATTCTCTTGCGGCGTCAATCTGTACATGGCTTTGTTTGGAAAACTGGCTCCTGGTATGAGATCAATATGATGACTCACACTTCTAATCGGTGGCAACGAACGAGGTAGTTCATCCACTACTATGTCAGTGAACTCTTCCAGCAGTTCCTGAACTTCTTCTGGTAAATCATCCACTCTTGTGCTGGTCAAAATAATTCTAGGCTTCCTAACCATAATGAATTGTGGTTCTTCCTTCTTCTTGACCTATGTAAGAAGTTCCTTCCCACTCATGAGAAGTACAGTGTTACTTACTTTCGGTTTCACCCCCTTATCCTTGATTGGAAGTAACATGTGAGTCCTCCCATTCTTCTCTAGGGTGTATGTGTTCATTCTCCCATCATGAATCACATTTTTGTCATATTGCCATGGTCTACCCAACAATAGATGACAAACATCCATGGGAATAACATCACAGAGTATCTTATCATTTTATCCTCCTATCTTAAATTCAACTAAGCACTGTTTAGTGATAGTTACCTAATGTCCTTTTTGTAGCCACGAAACTCTGTATGGGCTTGGATGATCAATCGTCTCCATCTCCAGCTTTTCTACCATCTCTGTAGAAACGAGATTATTTGTGCTACCATTGTCCACAATGACCTTGCATACCCTGTCCTTGGTTTTGCAAGCAGTCCGAAAAAGTCTGTTTCTTTGGACTGAACTCTCCACCTCCTTCTCTAGTGTCAAAAGAGATTTTCGCATCATCAACGATCTTCCGACTTCAGCATCTTCTGCCTCAATGTCTTGCCTTTGCGCTTCAGTAGTGTGAGTCCCTCCACTCTCTTTCTTTTTATCTGGACACTCGTAAGACTTTTTCCCATTCTTTCCACATGTGAAGCATGTTATTACTCCACCTCTTCCTCTTCCTCTACCTCTAGTACGAGGAAAAATATTATTATCATCATAATCTCCTCTCTGCTCAGTATGCTACCCTCGCTGTGAGCTTCCACCTCTCTCAGTTCGAGTCTGAGGTTTTTTCTAGTCCTCCTTGGGCTTCTGATATTAATCCTGGGCAATTGATTTGCCTTTGGGATGACTTCTACCTCGGCCTCTTTGACCCTACTTTCAGCTCATCTTCTCTTCCGCTTTTAGAGCCATCTGATAAGCATCTTCCACCATTCAGATGGTTACCATTCTCATCTCATCCTAAATGTTGTATCTCAGACCATTCATCTATCTGGCAACTTTTTCATCATCGCTCTCCCGATGACCTACCCTGATGTTCAGCTTGTAGAATTCTTCAGTGTATTCTTTCACTGTCATCAGCTTCCGTCTCAAGTTTTGCATCCTTCGAAACAGAGTAATCTGGTAATCTCTGGGGATGAATTTTGCCTTCATCTTTGCAATCATTCTGTCCTAGCTCTTGATTTTCTGCTTGCCTTTGCAGCATCTGTCAGCTTGTAGTTCATCTCACCACAATGCTGCATGTCCCTTCAATCTTATGACAACATTTTTGACTTTCTTGTCCTCTTCGACATCTTCATAGTCAAAATATGTGTCCAGGGCTCTAATCCATTCTAGAAGCTCCTCTGCATATAGATTTCCCTCATAAACTGGAATGTCCATTTTTTCTCTTGCACCCATTCTTGCAATAGCTCTAATCAAGCATTCGTTTGCTGCATCTTCAGCTGCAACTTCTTCTTCATGTTCAACCTCAATTTCACTTTCGGAATCACTAAGATCCCCAGCACTGACTGTGCATCTCTGTGCTGTCTCCATGTCTTCAAGTCTGGCACGTAAATCACACATTTCTTTTTCCATGGCGGGATCAGTCATCTGCCTACCTCTTCTTCTCGGAATTTCCCTCTCCTCTGGTGGATCGCGTGTTTGTATGTCCCTTCTCCTTGGCGGCATGGTGAATTTTCTTTTTCCTTGCTATAGAAAGAAAAGAACCTTTCTGAGCTCTGATACCAAACCTGATGCAACCATCCTCAACTTGCAGGTCGGAAGGTCCATGTACACATGATATTTTCCCTTACACTAGCCCGGAGAGCTTTCGCAATGGCTCTTCGATTTCCGTTTCAGTAATTCTGCACCCACAACTAACTTCGAGAAATTTCCCCTTGTATTTCGGGAGATCGGACTTCGCACTTTCGCGAATCCGGTGGTCAAGCGGCTTGTCTCTCAATCTCCGAAAACCTGAAACATTCAGCGCTTGACCTTTTCTCTCTCTCTTTTGGACTTCTCCTTATCGCGATTTCGGCAGTTGCGATGTCAAGCAACTCATTCCCTCGATTCCCGAAACCTGATTTACCGAAACTCCGATGCCCTCGCAAGCTTTGACCTTTCAACGGCCTTTCATTTCGTCCGGACTTCGGACTTTGCAATATCCCAAATCCTGATGCAAAGAATTTAGAACTTCACCCCACGAAACCTCGAAATGGTCAACGAAATTTGACTTCCGTGTCGATAATGTGCCACTTGTCCACCTACCGATTCTATGGCCCACACAATCCTTTCGGCCTTCGAGACTTTGCGTTTCATGATTTTGTGAATCCTGTTGCCAAAATTATGGGACTTCCATTCGTGAAACCCCGAAATAGAAGTTCGCGGGTAAATCCAATGGCTTCTGTGGCTTGGATCTATGGCTCTACTCCTCTTGAGCTTAGAACCTTTGGGAATACTTGCTGTAACTCCCCTTCTCTTCCGTGAGATCTAACGGTTCACAGGACTTCGCGAATTCTCTACAGAGAATTCTGGCCTTCCATTCTTTCCTTCACAAAGAATTCAACAACCTTTTACCAAGTGGATTTCCATAGTACTAAACCATCTTCAACCCAACTTGAAACACCTTCTCACTATTTTCGATGCACAAACTTCTTGTGCTTCTTTCGACAACTTTGAAGGATTTATCCTTCCTGAACTTTCTCTAACTTCGAGTCTTGAAGAAGACTCCTGCACGCACTCCTTGCGGAAAATTCCTTACTTACTTCCAGGGAATTGGAACCCATCGACTCTGCGCACTCCTGCAGTAGCAGTCCCTCAACAAACTATTCAGGTTACGAAACCTGAAGCTCTATTTGGCCTGCGCACACCTTGCATGGCTCCTGTGCCCAACTGCACTTCTAAGAGAATGAGAACAAAAGCTATCTCTCCTGATCTTTCAGAGACAAACCTCTGAATACTTTGTCGATGCACTCCTTGCGAAAAATTCAACTGCACTCCTTGTAGGAACCCTTGCTCAGATAGAGAAACAATAGAAACTCATTTCCCTTAATCTCCCTCTCAGATTTCAAACATTCAACAAGAAATCATTCATACATATCATAAAAGAAATTGCATGACAGAAAGAGTAAAACATCCATGAGCATAACAAAAAATGCATACATAGAGAATATATGAACACCATGAGTCTGAATCACAGCTTTCTTGTATTAATTCAGAATTTCTGTACATGGAGTTCGACTACACAACTCTCTGCTTCTTCTCTTCTTCTCTCCTATGTTACAATACACAATGAGGGTGTCTATATCCCATTTCCCTCTCTCATTCTAAACTGTCTAATCTAGAATTGAATTCTATCTACTTGCATTAACTACCATAAATGCCTTCTACCTACTAAGGATGAGAGCGAATCGCTCAAGATCCATTTACATTTTACAAGTGTGCCTCCACTTGATGGCTTCATTAATGATTCAAGATATTTCAAAATTTGCACTGGGCGCTTTTCCATCCGTCCTTTATCTCCGCGCTGGCTCACTTGAGATGCTCCTGCATCAAAAAATTCATGACATAAAAAGTTATGAAGGGAATTAGTGAAGTTGGTGACTAGTATGTTACATATCAAGGAAATTATATTAGTATTTTTACAACTACCAAAGTGCCCCATTTGTTGGCTCAACTCATCCTTGATAAGTTGGATTTGTAAAAGGTGGCATATAATACATTTCTACATGGGGTAGGGGCATCACGTTTTTGACAAGAAAGAATTGTGGCCCCCATCACCCTTTCATATAGGGGCCTATGGAATCAAATATGTCATAGAAGTAGTTGTAAAGGACAAATCCCTAGCCACCTTTCATTTTGGAGAAGATAGATTCATAAGGAATGATCCACTAAATCTAGTATGTCACCACTGACACACTTGTAAATACATTTATGGAATTACCAAAATAAAGTGTGGTACGAGGAAAAAGTGCACAGAAGAGCCACATCTTTAGAAGAAGTGGTTTTCATAATTGGAAGTAGCGACCGAGGGAGAAAATATAAAAGGAAAGAATAGATGGAAATAGAGAGACTGGAAAACAAGATAATTGAAAAGGAAGCAACAGTAGCAACATAGAAGTAAATAATAGAAATAGAAGCTAAAACAATGAGACTCTAGAAAGAAGCTAAGGAAAAGAAAAGGAAAATGAATTGATATTGGCCAAAGAAGAAGGAGGAAGTGGAAGAGAGAAACAATAGAGAGGAAGAAGAAAATAAAAGAGAATAGGAAGCCAAAAGTTCAAATCCCATGGACATTAGAAATTCCTATCATGAAGCTATGTGCAACACCCTGGCCATATCTATCATAGGAGGTAATTTCCCTCTAGGTGAGTGTGGTTTGGGTAAATTCACCCCTTCTATGTTGAATGTAGTTGTAGTTCTAGATTCTTTTGTTTTTTACAAGACCAAAGCTAGAGTAGTAAAACAATCACATAAGAATCTCAAGCTACCAAGATTTATTGAACTCATGGTCACTATTGAAACATCATTGATCGTAGACATGAGAACAAATTTGTTTCCACTACTTCCATGAGTGTCTCTTTTTCCCAAGATTCAAAATTAAACATATGAAGCATGACCAAGGAAATTGAAGAATATAAACTAAAGGTGGAAAATATGGAACAAGAGGTGGCCCATTACAAAGCATATATGACCAAGTTATCTAAGTTCAAGTATTTCACCTTTGGACTCGAAGGGGAACTCAACACCATTCAAAAGAAAATGACCACTAATGTATAGGAGTTTCAAGATCACGCCACCTAGTTTCTTACCTACCTTTAAAATGATAAATATAAAATGGTAGTGTTATTTATATTGCATATTAACATGTATGAATTGAAAAAATGGCAAGAAAAATAAAAACACACCCCTAAAGACTTTCCTAGGATGACATAAAAAGGAAATTTGGCTCACTTTTGTAGCCCTAACAAACTGTCAAGCAACGAGTACATCACTAGAGAAAGATATCACTACTTCCGTAAACAATTGGAAATGTTTACACCTTTCTATTGAAAAAGTAATTGAAATATGTCACTTTCGATAACTTGGAGAGATGGGTGCACCAAGGCCCATGATAGATATCTTAAATGAGTTGGATGAATGTATTAGAAACTAGGGAATCACAAGTGGGATAATCCAAATAATTCAAAGGAGGTCTTTAAGGAATATATTGCTATCCCCTCTCAATAAATTAACTTAATTTATTCTTTCCTTAACACGTGCTAAAAACAGGAATGGGCTCCATGCCAAGAATCTAATTAGTTTCTTATGAAGTTTCCTTTGAGCAATTGATTTTTAGATGCATACTATGCATATCTTCACAACATGAGGTATGGGATGCCTACAGACAAGACAAAATACATGGTCAACTATGACCATAGTGAAAGATAAGTTGTAATTTAGAATGTTCTTTAGATAGAGTCAAGCAAGGAAGTTGAAAAGTCTATAAATATAAAAAAAAACAAAAAAACAAGACGATAGAAACAAATAATAGACTAAAGATTTTAAAGACCAATTGACTTGTTGTTAAAGGGGATTTTTTCTTATTGATAGTTGGTAAACCCTTTGAGAATTTTTAATGAGAAGAAGTCCTTACAACCATTTTTTTAGGAGAATCGTTGTTGTCCAATACTATGTATGCTTAGAATTGTTTTTGGTGTTTATGTTGTCATTGATATCACCATAAGTTTGTTATGATATTTCTACCCTATGACCTTGGGTCTATGTCACAACAAATCAGAATCATATCTAAAATATTGAACCTACCCTCCAACATACAAAACAATAAAGAAATGATAACTTAGAAGAGAGAAAGAAACATATCACACCTTGTATCCAAACATTCGATGAAGATTGTTGATCTTGATCTTTGACTTGCTCCATATCTTTGTCTATGCCAACCTACAAAAGAAACCAAGTAGTTACTGCAACAAGGTAGTTATCAAATTGAATTACAAGTGAAATATATGAATCTAGATATATAAAGAAAATTCAACATGTAAGAACTAGTTAAACATAATTGCACATATATTGGAGGGAAAGAGAACCCTTTTATTAGTTAGCATGAATAGGCGAGTTACAACCTGATCTTGACTGATGAGACTTCCTTGAAACCAACTGCCTAATCACCTTGACTGAACCCTTCAAGAATCAACTCAACAATAGAGTACTTCCTCACAGGATCTAGAAGGGATAGGAACACACCCAACAATCATATAGAAGAGAGGAAGAAGATACTGGAAAGTGAGTTTCCAGATTAAAGAATACCACTCAAAGATTAAGGGAATATAGAAGCTTGTGAATGGACAATATGTTCTTGCACCAATGCTGTCTCTCTTCATATACACCCCCATATATGCTTATATACCATCCTAAAGAGGTTGAGATGGTTACATTCTATTTTGTATGGGAAATTGGAGGTTTGGAATGGGCAAACCCATAAAACTGTTGGGTATGTGTTATATTCTTTGCACGAGTAGTAGTGTTTGCATTGCGTTGGGTGCGTAGGGGGGGTGCAGGGGCAACGCCCACAAGAATTTATTTTTTCCTCGAGATTGTGTTGCATTTTTGCCTCGTTTTTCATGTTGCCTAGATTTTCGTGTCAAGAACACATGCAGATAATGAGGCATGGTTGGTTGAATCAGGTGCATCCTTTCATATGAATCCCCACAGGGGGTGGTTCTGTGAATATGAAAGGTATGATGGAGGTAATTTTTTCTTAGGTGATGATTCAACAGCTAGAATCATAGGACGAGGAAAAGTCAAGTTGAGGCTCATAGATGGAAGGATTAGAACACAGCCTCGTGTTTTGCACATCCCATGTTTGGCCAAAAAATTGATTTATGTAAGAAAAATGGATGATGCAGGGGCAAAAACAATATTTGAAAAGGAAACCTGCAGGATGGTTCGAGGAGCAATGGTGTTGCTGAAGGGAGTTCAGTTTGGAACTATGTATAAGCTAGAAGGAAGCACTATTAGTGATGCGTGTAATAGTTCCATTGTTCCTGATATTGGATTTGAAGAAGAAAGAACTCATACAGTCTCTGGAGAAAAGGTTGTGTTGTAGCATCAAATATTGGGGAATATCAGAGAGAAGGGTCTTCGACTACTACACGATAAAGGTATTGTTGAAGGTATGTCTAATTGCTCTCTGGATTTTGATTTCTATGAACATTGTGTATATGGGAAGAAAAATCGGGTAAGATTACCCTCTGGTGTTGTAACACACCCGACCCTTAGGTCCTCTTTTAAGTGGTGGGGTATCAAAATTTAGTTTCCATTAACTCTCTCTAGGTTCCCCTTTCACCAAAGTGCAGGTTATTCTAAACCCGCGGGCTCTTTCTTGGCCCCTTTGAAGGATTTGAACAACAGGCGCTAGCTTTTCATGCTAGGCCCCTTCCTTCATATGACCTCGAGATGTTCCCAGGTGCCAACTCAAAGGGTGCTTTAGAGCTTCAGGCTCCAGGTGTTCTCAACACACCCGACTCCAAATCCACCGAAATTCAAGCTCGCAAACACACACGGGCTAGATCTACGATCCACACTTCTTTCACAACAAACGACTGCAATTTACTTCAGGAATTCAGAGTTTGGGAGTTTTGAATGCTCCAAACACCTCTTTCCTCCGAAGTTCTCTCTACCTGGAGTTACATATCAAGTGCCATGTGTTTTCCCCGATCAATGGTCGATATCTGTCCTTTGCCCCGCTTCAGGTGACTTGCAGTCAATGCTCCTCTGCGTTCTTTCTTCTGGAGTACTAATCCTTCGAATTAACAAATATCATGACACAGATCCTATTCCAATGGATGGTTCTAATGAACTTTGATGCTCCGGCCTTCGGGAGTTCTCGTGCCTTTACTCTTCAATTCCTCCAGAGTAAATCTCCAGTCTCCACATGTTCCAACGATGGATGACTAGGATGATTCCTTACCCTTGGAGCTTCAGATGACTTATGGTCAACACGCCACTTCCTTTCCTTCAAATTTCGCACTTCGAGACTCCATGATCTGCTAACGCGTGTCCCTCTCAGATCGACGGTCATGATTTACTTCGAAAGTTCAGGCTTTTGGACTTCTCAACTTGCACGAACCCACTTTCCTTCGAAGTGGCTATATTGCAAAATGGAAGATCTGTTGACACCTTTCCTCAGCTGACGGACGAATCAGATGAACTTTGGCTCTTTGGCTTTCAGGAGTTCTTGTTCAACACACTCCCTTTTCTGCTGGAGTGAATTTTTTTTCGAAATGGCAGATCTTCTGCCACGTGTCCCTTTCCAATGGATGACTGGGATGACTTTGGGACTCCGACCTTCGAAAATCCTCGTGCCTTCACACTTCAATTCTCCGGGAGTGAATTCTATTTGGAGTATAGGATCTGATGAAACCTGTCCCTTTGGCTTGGACGGCTCAGATCTGCTTCGGCTCCTGACTCTTAGGGGTTTTGTGATGCAAAATACTCTTTTCTTTTGGATTCGATAAACGTCGGGCTGACCACAACCTCAATTTGACAGTCTAAGGTTATCTATGTGATCCCAATGATCTACCACTCGTAACTTCTGATCAAGTGTCCCCTGGGTCCTAGAGTGTGCCACTCTGAGAGGGACACCTGACAACGCCATCACTCGACACATGGGTCCCCACATGATCTCGACATAATACATGCATCCCCACGATCGAACAGTCGTGATGGATCCTGAAGGATCCTTAGATCCACGATCCACATTAACTTCAGGACTTCGGGGGTTTTGGTGTTACCAAACCTCTATTCTCCCGAAGTGGTCAATGCTAGGCTGCCTATATCATAGATCCGACGATCGAGATAGTTTTCGAGCATCCTCAAATCTACGAACCATATTAAGTTCAGGACTTTGGGACTTCGGGGATTCACCTCCTATGCGACGAATATGTTCAATTCGCCGGACTGGCGAAGATCGTGAAGAACTTCAGCTCCTCCCGAACTAATCTCATCCATTCGTCTTCCAAACAAAAGGATCTCTCCTTTCGAGGCTTGAATCTTTCTATCCTTCCTAAGCTTTGTCAGGTTCTTAAGTACTTAGGTATTTTTTGCTATTTCTCATGAACTTAACACTTAGAGAAATATTTTGCGCACCCCTTGCGCTCATTTATCAACTCTATAACTTAAGGGGGTTCTCGGTCTCTGACCGCCTCGCAGAGACTCTATTCATACATGCATTACCTCTCCTAAGATTAATAGAATCCTTCCTTCAGAATGAATGGGAGTGTCGGCATGCACATGTGAGGCTATGCCCAAGGTCAACAAATTCATAGTTCATTTATTTTAACTTGAGCCACCACGGGGCTCAGGCATTTACGTGTACAAGACAGAGAATCCTTATTTTCTTAAATACACAATTAGGAAGAATTAAAGGGATACAATATAACCATTGAGAAAACATGCACATCCCTGCAACATTCATAGGATATCCAAATTTGATTGACAATTACCGCTTAAATACACAAGATATGAGAATACTTATCTATTACAGGTTATAGCCAACTAACTGACTATGGGTGTTTTCCTTTCCACCCAACCATAGGATCAGAAGCATTCATTCTTAGCGCTCTATCCACCCCTGTGCCAAGCCATGATATCACCAAGGAATTTATGCCAATTCTTAATGATCCTTTCTCTTTCACATCTTCCACAAGGTTTATTAGGTGCTTCCTCAACATCAAGCTCATGACCTCTTTCTCGGGTCTCGTTCTCTGCATACTCTCAGAGATTTCTCTCTCTGTCACGACCTCGATGAGATTTATCAGATGCTTCCTCAGCATCAAGCTCATGGCCTTCGGCTCATTCTCTACTGGCAAGTTCCTCACATTCTCCACTCGTCTTTTTATTATCTGGTGTGCATTGCACACACATCCCTCCTATCTTGTTCTTTCTGTCAGAAGGAAACCTAGGTCAGTATGGGTCTACAGGACCTTGTGGTACTTTAGGATGACCTTCTACAACTAGACCATGCTTCTATTCATGGGGTAGTTGATGGTTCAACCACCAATCCTTTTCTTATTAACTAATCTCTTATAGTTTTCATATTCTTTCCTCTATTGATATCATGGCTAGTACTTTCAAGGATTCACCCCCACAGTCATTTATTGGCAATTCAAATAATAATACATTTACACTCTTCCCATGCCACAACATGGTAATCCTAATTAATGATTAATTAAAGGTTGGGGGAAACAGGGGTGTTACAATCCCCTCCCCCTTAAAAGGAACATCGTCCTCGGTGTTATTTCTCAGTAACACCTATCATGCCTTTCTCATTTAGCCACTTCATAAGTATTGAACTTATTTCTCGGTCAGGTCCTTTTTCAGACTCTTAATCTTCTTCACCTGCATTCAATAATTCTTGGACAACAAGCACATTAATCATAGTCTCATGCGAAAACATTTTACTGTTGCATAAAATTTCTAGGAAAATTTCATAATCTAGTACAATACTTATCTGCGCAATTTGTGGATTTGTATCCACATGGTTGTCTTGTTATCCAGGCTCACTATTTTTCCTTGACATACCCATTGTGTGCATGATCCCAATCAATAGTTTACAAGAACTATCAGAGTCTCCTCTTCCTTGCAGTCACTCACCCTCCAAGCCCAAGATCAAGCATCCCCTTCTCTGTTGTTCCTTAGGTGATCCATCTTTCCTTGCCAAAGTTTAATCCCACAAGAAGAATCCCAGAGACTTTATCGAGCCTTATGTTGGATTACTGAGAGGGGGGGTGAATCAGTAATAGAATAATTATAATCCTTTTTCTCCAAATAATCCATCTGTTATATGAATGTAGAATTATTATCCAATAATGAGCAATAAGAAATGAACAATCACACACATACACAATACACCAGTGTTTTACGTGGAAACCTAGATCGGGGGAAAACCACAAAATGTTTTTTCTTATATGTATTGAAGAATTACATTCATTGGAAGCACCAACTTCCTTTGTTTTCCAACTGCAACTGGAAGGAGGATTCAACCCCCTAGTTTCTTTGGCTACAACCTGAGGGAATCTGCAACTCTCCAATTCTCTAGCTACAACTAGAATGAGGCTACAACCCCCTAAGTTCTCTGACTACAACCGGAAGGTGGCTACAACCACCTTTCCTTGCCTTGTCCAACTGCCCTGAAGTAGAAGTAGAAAGATGGAACCACTATCACACTATCACTATGAGATATACCACTATATACCTATACCAATAAACCTGAACCATGCATCAACCATGTATCAACCAGTACCTCAACCTGTAATCAACCTATACCATAAACAAGTGCATCAACCATGCACCAACCTGTACCAAACAATCTGTAATCAACCTGTACCATAAACAAGTGAAACCAACGATGTTCCAAGTATGTAACAATAATGTTTCAACTACTCATCAACTATGACTCATCAATATGTACCAACATCACCAACTGTACACCTCATATATGTGCCAACTCATCAACTACTTGTCTCAACCATGTACCCAACTTGTACCTCAACCAAAATCCCTCATCAATTTCATCATCCAAATATGATTTATAAATATATAATAGACCTGGTTTATATGATCACATACCTACAAACCTTCCTTAACTTTAAACAACAAGAGACTAGCATTTACATCAAACTTTTCTTTAGTCTCACATGAGTAGTTTTGGATTAGTCAACAACCCTGACTTGAAATAATCATAAATTTGTACTTGTAATGAATAAATATATGAAAATGATACACAATGTTCTTCAATGTGCTTTATGCAATTCCTCCAGGTGTCACTACTTGGAACCTCTCAAAAAATTAGTTATAGCAAAAATGGCATACCTTGTTGAATTCTGGCTTATTTTAGAGAGCTACCTTATAGAGCGTGCTCCGCACATAATATTTTTTGAATCGATTTGAAAATTTTACAAAGAATACTATAGAATGTACTATAACCAACACATTTGGTATTACTGAATTGGGATCTTYTATGAATAAGTTATGACGTTTTTACCCGAAACACCTATTTTTGACTAGTTTYAGGACTAGCCACAAACCCTATTTTCCACGGAGTGTAACTCCAAACATACAAATACCCACAAGATGAATTTTTTACCACAGATACTTGGATATGCTTCCTCAGTGGATTAGAAATTTCACGGTATGAATCATTCTAGAAAAAATTCTATTGTSAAAATGGTGAGATGACCTATAAATAGCATACCTTAGAAAGCATCATCAAAAKAATTTATTCTTCCTTGAATTCCGACCTTCTTTTCTTCACCTTCCCTCAGAAATTTGGGTTAGATATCCTTTGGTTACCTCAGAAACCTATAGGTATTCAATATTATCAATTGTGATTTAAATGAGAGAGCCTTGCCTCTTATTTATACTCTCCAAGTAGCTTCCTTAAAAACATCTTCTATGTGAGTTTTTCCACTTTTCTTATTTTAGGGTTAACCCACTTCTAATTTCTCCATTAAATTTATTATTTAAATAATTGATTTTGTATTCACTTTGAATTATATTGCACTCATCACTTCATTTTATTATTTGCCTTTAAAAACTCTTAAACCACTTTGATTACTTTGACCTTTTAGGGCTTCTAGATGACATATGAGGGTCCTCCAACTTCGTAAGGGCATAACTCTCAAACCACGAGGAGTTATGTGATGTTACACATACCACCAGAAATGGAATGACATGAACTATCCATATAAAATAGTATTACCTGAAAATATATCAAAACTCATCCCATTATCCATCAAACAAACTTGTGTCTATTACCCAAACCTGGGTTCTCCAACTTCTCATGGCCATAACTCTCTAACCGTGAGGATTTATGTGACATTCCACATACCACCGGAAATGGAATGACAAGTGCTATATATCTAGGATAGTTTCATTGAAAAATTCACCAGCGTTCATCTCATTATTCCACAAATAAGCATGGGTTCTCTAACCATACTTCTAGGATAACTCAATCCACAAAGCGTCTTCCCGTGAGGGATTTCACCATAAGGGGACCACTTTGGATTTCATCTGTTTCTACTTATTATCAACCATGACAAGACAATAACGAGTCATCTTTACATCAAACAATCTTGGGTCCATTACCCAACCTTTGTGCTATGGGGCTTTCTTCAAGGGTTGACATCAGTGAAAACCAACCTTAATCAACACCTTATAGTCGAGGCGTCCCTCTGACTTATGTTACCTCAACACAACATATTCTAGGCGATCATGGATTACCACGAGGTTCTCATGGCTTAGCAGTGGCCTCCTTCATGATTTTCAGCTGGATAGCCTTCATCCATCCTTTCTGGACATATCTTTTCTTCTCACCTGTATCACAGGTATACAAAATTCATGAGACATCATTACAATTCTAAATTTCAGAATTTTATTGCAAATCTATCACCCACAGATTTTCTAATTTCTTCATTTATTTTAGATCTATTCCACACAGAACTAGATTCACAATCATGGGACTTCCCTCCCCATGGCAGTTTATCTCAGTAGTAAATCGATCTTCCTTATGGTCTTACAATATTTCCATATCCAAGACTCTTTCTTCCTACAAGTAATTCTTTACACAACCAAAAAAACTATTAGTTTCTCATGTATGTATATATATATATATATATTCTCACCACATTTAAAATATCATCCCAACCTTTCTTAACTTGTGCATTCTAACAATTGCACCACATCTATATAAACATGGGAGGAAAACAAAAATCATCCCTTACCTATGCATCATTTCATCCTACTAAACATTTCAAAATGTAATTTAGGTATTAATTGACTTTAATGAATGTGCCAACATTCATGGCCACATTCATACCCAATTCGCCCTTGCATTGATTTCAATTTTTCCACATTTTATGACAAGCACTCTTCCATGGTGTGTTAGAGCTTAGCCAATCTCTTCATCACATCACTTATTCATTCTTGTTCATTATTGCAGCTGGACTGTGTTTCCTGCTATAGGTTGGTCATGATCCCAGGTCGACACATATGAAACTATAAGTTTCTCTTGAATACACCCAAGAATTATTTCCTCGTTAGTAACCAAGGTGCCCACACTCATGGCCACCCAAATTTGCTTTCCTTTGACATCCATACAATGTAAGTAAAATTTTCGGAAGGTCCTCCTTCCTCAATGGAAGGTCCATCACCTTCCCTTCATGCAAACATGCATTTCCTCGAATCAATTCCATGCAATGTGCTAGCTATGAGCACCTTTATTCCCATAGAACCAATCCCCACGACCACAATCTATTGCAAAGTGCTAAACTCTATCTTCCTCGACTAGCCCGGAGGAACTCCGTTTTCTCTCCATGCGACTGAGAGCTGTGACCTCGGTTCTATTCTTTTCAAGCGTTATCCTTTCAACTCCCATGTCCAGGCGCTATGATCATAGATAAATCCCTTGTCTGCAAATCGACGGTGTAGATTCGTCTTCCCCCAGATCCAGCGAATGTAAGGGATTGCAAAACCTCAACTAACTCACGATTTAAATCTCATCTCGATCTCTGCAATGAATATGGTTCACCCGATCTACAATTGGATCCCAAACTCCAAACAATACTATATTGAATTTAAATTATGGGTACAAATCTCGACGTTAACCCATGTGCATATGCAATCTCTGCAATGATAGTGGGTCGTCGATATTAGCCCTCGATGGATTTTAAACCACACGATTTCCAAATAATAATAATTCCAACACAGAAATGTTTGACAAAGAATTTATATTAATAACAAAGCTTTGATTTGCTAAAATCAACCACATAACCCTATCACAGTACGAGTTTTACATGACATTAACACGTGGGTTCCTTGCAGGTTCTCCCACCAATCGTTCATATATCAATGGTTCACAATGATTGCGGAACCCCAATATTCTCTCTCTTTATCAGAGAGTTCAATCTCCACAATCTGAAAATTTCTCACCCGACTCTTTTAATTATGGTCGTTGATCATCCACCCCAACGAGATCAACAGTGCGGGTTGATTATGGGTCGTGAACTAGTACATCCGTTAATTTCTCCTTTGCATCCCACAATGATCCCTGACCATCGATCTAATTGAACAAATGGTGTTTGATATTTTAACTCCAGTGGATATTGAAGTTGATTTGATGATTGCGATCTCTCTTCCCTCTGATGAATGACTCACATTCATCTCCTCTATCAGGTTCTTGATTAACCTAGTTTGATCAGAGTTTTCTTTCTGAATCATACTCTACTTGGGTATCCGTGGCATACAATTGCTTTTCAAAAATTTCGTGCATAAGGTTAAGACAATAAAAAATTTTCATACATGTCCTAGCACATCTTTATGCACTTCATCATATTATCCTTAAAGTTTTCATGAGTGCAACAAAAAAAATCTCGATTGTTTCTACAACAATATGACCATCATCACTATGGTGCCAAAAAATTTACTTTCATCCTCGTACCAACTCTCTCATCCCAGAGAAAACATAATACTCAGCAAGAAAATAATTGAGGGCTCTCCCCTTCTTCCAATTCTTTCTACATCGCCTAGGACTTTTCAGCCCAGCTGAGTTGTCTCTAAAGGCCTCACTGCCCTTTCTTAACATGGCTTCAACCAAGCCTATTCAATCAAACATACTCATTTGTATTCATTAGTATTATGTTTATTACATGATGCTTTCAAAATGTAATCAAGGATTCTTATTTGTATTCATTAGTATTATGTTTATTACATGATGCTTTCAAAATGTAATCAAG
>SNQJ01S0041549.1:183220-200548 GCA_010110895.2 Picea sitchensis | reverse complement strand
TGTCCATTAGAAATCTCAAACAAATTTCTGAACTGGAAAGGAACTGCTCATCCTGAACCATTTTTTGAACTGAAAAATGACTTTCCACAAATCAATAACACATTAGTGCTCCCTCCCAACCTAGGAGTAATCTTTTTTTTTAATAAGGAAGTCGTCTTCATGAGCCCCATCTTGTTTCTTAAGTACAAAAACTTTTCATCTTGGACATAGGCTTTACCAAAATATCTTCTATCTACTCATCTGTGGAGATATATTGGAGAACCACTTCTCTCTTCTGGACTTGATCATGGAGAATATAATGCTTGATCTCAATGTACTTTGGTCTATCATGGAACACTTATTTTCCCTGAAGGACTCATATTGCTATGATCATTACAATATGTCATGGTTGAGTTCAACACTTCTATTTCCTGCTAGCTCATGACATTGTGGAAAAGTTCAAACTGAAACATATACAAGTATCACTTCTTTTTTCATCGTGAGAGTTTTCCATGGATTATCAATCCATCATCTCATACTTCTAAATAACTATTCTGATACACTATTTCTATCATAGAAGGTTTTCACCATGCTTCTATTGTATATATGATACTCTGCATCAATTTTTTTTAATCCATACAAGGTCTTCTTATATCTACATATATGGGTATCTTTCTGGTATAAGTGTCTTTCTCAAGTTTCTTTATTTGGGAAGAATGGTCTTTTATATGTAAATTCCAATCCATGGATGCTACATGAGGTATATCTTGTTTACTAGAATGAGTTTCCATCATAGTCTTTTTCCCTTCTTCTGGAAGAACTTATGAATCTCACAATGCTTCCATTCATAAGTCTTTTTCACATTTTCTTACATACACTGGTCTTTATCATAAATTCCATTTCTTCTGCTCAATTTCTTCTAGTGGGTTCAAACCAAACTGGTAGTCTTTGTGATTCTTGGTATAATAACTAGTTGTTATGGATTTTCTTGGAATCTTCATGTTCTTCCTCATGTTTCTGTTTAGCTCTTGGGTCCATGGAGTCTTCTATAGATTCCATGTCCTGAAGATTCTAACTTCTTCCTTTCATCATTGGATGATGGATGTAGATGGACAACCAAGGATACTTTAAGGCTTCTTTTTGAAGAAGACTTCTTCTAAAACATAATACGTGTTGCTTATCATGGCTATTATTTTCAATGGGAACATGGAAAAATACTTCATACTCCTTAATGGATCATATCATTTAGGATTAGCTGTCTCCTAATCCTTTCTTCATGCATGAATGGATGATATTCTTTTGGAACTCTACAATCATCTCCCTCCATCTAAGAGAGTCCATGCTTTCGTCTGCATTCTTATTGCATTCTGCAAAGTGTCACAAGTCTTTTTCTAATTTCGTCTTGATTTATAACTTGTTTCTGTTTTGAATTCTAAGTTTGATTCTGATTTCACATTATCTAGCAATTATTAATTATATAATAGCTTCCACATGAATTATTACCAAGGATTGTCGACATACTTCCTTTTTTCATGTGTATTTCTTGACTTGTATTTATCATGATAACAATCCTTATCTTGTGATTCTTCCATAGGTATTGTTTCACTTGAACATCTTATATTATAAGAAATAGATGTGCTTGATATGTACAGAAACTATGTAAACATGGTATGCATAAGAACTTTGAAGAATATTGTTACCTTGACTTAGAAGAGGAAGTATGTTTTATCCTACTTGGCATTCTTTGAGGGTTCCCTTTATTCAAAAGCTGATGCTTTGTCTGTTTCCTTCCTTTTATTTAACTCATCATAACGGTTCCTATAGTGACCATATTTTCGACAGTTGAAGAATTGTATCTTTGACATATCCTTTTCTTGATTTGGTTTCTTCCTCAAGCCAAACTTCTTCTTATTCCTGAAATTCTTGAACTTTGTTGTGAATGCTTTATCTCTGTATTTATTTTTGGATTTCTCTTTTGTGTTAATCCTTGATTATTCTTGTGCACAACAAGTCCAAATTTCTTCAAATGTGGGATACTCATTTCTTGTGTTCATGCTTGCGGAAAATTCATCCCATGTCTTGGGAAGGTCATTGAGTACTATATTTAAGAATTCCTTTTCTAAAATGATTTCTTCAATAGCTTGTATTTGATCCCTTAATTGAGATATTCTTCCAAAGTATGATGCTATGATTTCATCATCATTCATTTTCATGTCACAGAGTTCATTCTTTAGACTCATTACTTGTCCAATGCTTCTGACCGAGAAGAGGTTAGTTAGTGAATCATACATTTTCTTGGATGAGTCAAGATGAGAGATGTAGGGTATCTAGTGGTAATTACAGAGTCCACTATGATACTCATGGAATTGATGTCATTATCCTTGAACTTCTCCATAATTGCAACATTCTAAGGTTCCTTCTCTTTTCCTTCTTCAAACTCTGGTACCATGATCTTTCCTTTGACGATATCCAACACTTTATTCTCGGCAAGGATGAGGTTAGTCCTTGTCTTCTATGCTCTGAAGTTAGAAGCCCCTTCTAAATTATTGTTTGAGTTCATAGAGTAAGTCATGACTTCTTTGAATTGGTCAACATTTGACTTTGACTTGGCCAACCTTTGACTTTGACTTGGTCAACCTTTGACTTTGACCAAAAACTCAAACTTGACATGTTAGCTTGATGAGAGTACTGGGAGGTGTGCTAGTTTAGGGTGCACTAGGATATCCATAAATTAGGGCAATCTATTTAGTTAAGGTGCCTCAACAAGAGGGTTAGGGTTTTGTTGCTGCAACAAAAACTTTGACAGCAAATGCAACTGTAACTAAGAAAATCCTCCCAATCTATATTCCAATGGTTAGACTGTCTGAATATAGTGTGGGCCCATAACCTGTTAGAAAAATAGGTGTGATCATTTCACCATAGAAAATATAGCAATATTTTCACCCAACCATACGCACAAAGGCCACCCCCGAGCACCTTAGCCTTGACAGATAGAATAATTTTGGAAGCAATCCAATAGCCAACAAAGGTAGCGTACTTTTCTCTAAAGATAGCACACCAAGCAATAATAACCAAAGACAAAGTAGAAATTCCAAACCATAACCAAGAGAAAATCCAAGACAAAACCAAAATTCTAGTTGCAAAAGATGTAGTTGCAGTTCCTCTCCAAACTTTCACACCATTGGTCTTATGTAGTTGTGAGAGTGTGTATAAAAAATGATCTCTAGTGCCCTCTATTTATACTAGTCTATCTCACTTGACTGGGCCAAATTCTCTTTCTGGAGGCTAATAAATCAATAATAAATATTCTCTTGAGTCGACTTGTCTCCTAGGGTTATTATCCAACATTTTAGGGTTTCTCTTACTTCCCGAAATATTCTAGTCTTGTCAGAGGTTACACGTGGAGGTTAATACCTCTCATAGCTACCATAATATCAACATTATTGAGAAACAACATCAAGGATGGTGTTCCTTTTAAGGGGGAGGGGATTGTAATACCCCTATTTCCCCAAATTGTAATTAATCATTAGTTATGATTACCATTATATGGCATATGAACAATGAAAATGTATTATTGTTTTGATTTCCAAAAAACTGACTATGGGGGTGAAGCCTTGAAGTACTGGCCATGATATAAATAGAGGAAAGAGTAAGAAAACTATATAGAGGGTTCATTATGTCAAATGACCCAAATTCTCCTTGCTAAAATAATAAACCTCATCCTGACCCCAAGGAAAAATCCATTAATGAGAAAAGGACTGGTGGTTGAACAATCAACTACCCAAATGAATGGAAGCATGGAGGGTGTGGCTGAGGAGATAGAAATATTTCAACCCGAAGTACCACATAGTGTAGTTTTCCTGTAGGCCTAGATTGACCCGAGTTCCTTGTGATAGAAGGAAGAAGACATGTCCAAAACCTTTCTGGGGAAGAGGAAATGCATGAAATAATACACACGAAAGAATACAAGAAGGAGACCATGCCCATAGGGGTGTGTGTGTGACCTGGATATGTAGAGAGAAAATAGGAGAATGCACAAGGCTCCGGGGTTCTGAATAATAACTTAAGGATTAAGTTATTTTGGTTAAAAGGAGAGAACAAGAGAAAGGATATATGAGAGTTTGTAGAAAACATGACCCGAAAAGAAGGTTGCGAGCTTGATGGTGAGGGAGCATCTGATAAAACTCGTAGAGGCTGTGATAGAAAAGGGATCTCTAAGAAATTTCAAAATTTCCCTAGTGATATCATGGCTTGGCACAGGGGTGACCAGAGCACTAATAATGAATTCCTCTGAGCCTACTATTGGGTAGGATAACACCCACATTTAGTTGGTAGGTGATTGACTGCAATAGATAAGTATTTCGTATACCCTATGTACTATAATTGAAATGAATGATTTGAATGTCTCTAATTGTGATAAATTATGCCTCACATGAAATTGATGTTAATAATGCTTATTGTTATTCTATAAATTGTTGCATTTGAATGATTGTAAGATGAAAAGTTTGGCCTCTGGGATGGTTGGAAAATACTCAAGGTGTTTTCCCAAGGATCAACATCACAGTTCTAGAGTGTGGGAAGACTCTACGGGGCTGCTACAGTCCTATTTATCCCTCTAAAATACCTTTCCCTATTTTGTAGCTTAAGTTCTATGAATGGAAGGTGCTTCCTTCAAACTAGTTATCCAAGAGAGCAAGGGCTCATGCCCACGACCTTAACCAAATACTGGCTAAGATTTATAAGTGTAGCCTCTGGAGATTGAAAAATTTCCATAGGATCAGGTCCATGGAACCCTTCCCTACATTCAAAAGGGAGATAAGTTATTTAGGACTTTGGGACTCTGCATCTTTGGAATGAATGAACATTGAAATGTCCAAATGTGTCTAAGGTGACCTGTCGGACCGATAGCTTGAGGGTTTCCCAAAAATTGACGATCATTTACTCGTTATCATGAGATTCATGACCTTGTTAAACAACTATTCACTTCTCAATCACAAAGTAATGCGAACTGTATATCTGAGGATATTCAGGGTCTCCTCTAACTGTTGGATTAACATCGTGGTCATTCAACGTTGATCAACTATGGGATTAAAAAGGAAAATAAACAACCAAACCCTCAAACACTGAAGTCATGAAGCAACAGAGGCTGTATATGTATGGATCTACTGGGACCTATCTTGACTGTGGGATAAAAGTGTATTGGGAGATTGTTGGTGGGAGTTCGGACTTCGGAGCTCCAGGTGATTTCATAGGTAGGAGAGGCTAGATGCTCTTGGAGGCTATCAGTCCATAGTAATGTGGAATGATGACCAAAGTCTATCAATTTGGAGTAACGTGGACCATGGATCTAAGGATCCTTTGGGACCCTTCTTGAACATTGGATCGAGCCTAGCGAAAGGATAACGTAAAGTACTGCAGTGAAGTCCTACTTCTGAAGGTTCGACATGTTAGTGAATGAAAATATCATTGGAGCACCGAAGGTCATAGTGATGTGGCATGAGGATTTAACCTAGGGTGATGTGGATCCATGTTCGACATGCTACATGTCACCTTGATTCATGATTTTCACAGACCTTTTGTGTCAAATATACCTTGACACATGTTAATAGTTGATTGGGCCATGTGTCACCCTTGTCTTCTTCCAAATTTTTTTTGTTGGATCAAACCAAGGAAGATTATGGGTCATCCGATCATTATTTGTCTCTTTGGCTAAACCCCACTATGGGTGATTCAATATGCAAGGCATGGATTTTCCCTGAAGCATTGAAGGCCGAAGTGACATCAACAAATGACATGGAAAAAGTACATGGTGGAGTCCAACCATGTGATAGAGCCACCACATGTCATCATGTGGCTATTGCACATGTCCTATTGATTTATCGTATAAAGTATAGATTTTGAGAGATGGGTACCATGTATCAACGTGGAATCACTGCCACATATCTTCTGGGTGGTAGATGGTAGCAGGGATACCTGTGCATAATGCCACGTATGAAAGAGGGACCCACTCCAGGAGTTTGGGACTCAAGAACTTTGTGTGTTTCGAGTGCTAAGATGAAAGATCCAAAAAGGGTTGAAGGGTTAGAGCCACATGGAAAGACTCTAGGTTTTGGAACTCTAGAGGATTTGAAAATAAAGAAAAGTGGTTGAAGTGTCGAAGCGATGAAGTGTTGAGGCACCAAAGTTTCCCTTGTTGTAGTGTTGAGCTCCGATAGAATGGGCCCACATGTATCATGGTGATTTAGAATATATAGATAGCTCCACATGAAATCATGACAATGGACATGAATTAGATGTGGCACCCCACCCCTCTAATCAAGTACAAGTGAATTGGTTAAGTGTGCATAAATATTAACTGTTATATCCAAAGGTGGATAGAGCTCCACCATAGATTATGGAGTAGATATAGGATTTGGGACTTTGGGTCTCCGGGAAGATTTAGTGTTGTACAAAAGAGCATGGAAATTCTTAATTTTAGAGGACTAGGTTCCAAATTTGGTCGCATGTTAAGGTAAAAAGGGAAAAACAAGAAGCACTGAGGTTCTGGGAGAAAATAATTTCACGACGACTCGGTAGATATTTTCCCCTGTAATCCCTTCTTCCATGGCCATGGCATTTCCAAAGGATGACGATCGGCACCACTATAGTTCCATGTTGGATGGTACAAGGAAAGTTAAGCCATGTGGCGAAGGGGGTGGCCATTGGTCAATGACACCCCGAAAACTTTAGAAGGCCTTAACTCTCGAACCAAAAGTTAGTTTTGGACGAGATTTCAGTCGTTGGAAATCTCTCGGAGAGCAGAAGTAAATGGTGCCTCTATTCAAGGTACTCAAAGAAACTATAGGAAAGTGAAAATTGTTATATCCCATCCATTAAAAGGGTACTTAAGGGGTTGGGTGTGTTACAGGTGTACACCCTCCTAGATTTACCTAAATTTGATTTACATGCCCTATGGAGTAAAAGGGATTACACCTCTAGGGAAATTTTGGATCTAACTCCTACATCCAAGAACCCATTAAACCAATATTTTAAAGCAACCAATGTAAATTTTTCATTGGATAAATAAAATTGTTTGCATTGGGTAATGCGATTTTACGAGATTTTTAAATTGTTTGAATTGAAATCAATTCTATGCTCTAATAGATTTCTTGAGCCACTAGGGAATCATATTTTTCCAAGGATATATATTATTTATGTCATAACTTAAAGATACATCCATTTGGTCTCCAACAAATCACTTTATATCTTGAAATGTAACTTGCATTTCAACCATGGAAATTTGCTAGTAAGCTATTACTCTCTTTGTACTACTAATTGGTGAACTTCTTGTCGAATTACTTTCTTATTTTAGTGGTTGGAAACTGATGCTGTAGAAAATATTTTATACATTCATTTGGCTGTTACAAAAATACTTTGAAAACTTCATACAACAACCCTCTAATCCCACTAAAGTTTGTGCTAAAGTATTGGGAATTAATCTACATGTTTTGTGCTTCATCTCTGAATAAATATTTGATACTTTGAGTGGTTAAATATGTAGTAATTAGCTTTATTCTTTGCTGACATATACTCTTGTTTACTTCTATATTTTGGGACAACAATCTTAAATTTCTTGTCCACACAATCTTTGAGCTTGTATACTTGTCTCTTCTTGTGTCTCGGGAAGGTACAATTATCTTTCGCAAGTAATCAAGCACTTGGTAATCATTAATCATCTCCAAGAATTGTTTCCTACACATTCTCCACTTGGTATTTTGATCTATAGGAATATCACTTCCATAACCTTACTTTCCATCTCATTTCCTCCTAGGGTCACCCAAGATTCCGCCCTTGTGTTTGATTTCTCCTTCACTAAAGTGAGGGGAGGGTTTATCTAAGGTGATAGTGGGTAGACTCTCCCACAATTATCGACATCTTGTGTATTTCATGGGGATTTTCCAAAATTGTATTTTGTGCAATAATAGCCCTTTTCTTTTTTTTTCTTTGGGAGGGGTTCTCTCGATTAGCCTTCAAATTATGAACTTGGAATTGTTTCAATTTGAAGAGTTAATTTTTTTGTTAGTGGGCCTTGTTTATTAGATTTCATGTAAGGTACCAAATGTAATATAATATACACAAACCATAATATTCAACAAATGTCAATGGAACAACAAAATATGAGAAGAGAAACACCATAAATAATACCTTTATTCAAAGAAAGGAATGTTCACTTGCCTCTTCAAGGGGGAAACCGTCAGCAGCTCAGATCCCTATTACAGTAATTCTCAAGACAAGCTTTCTCATGCCTTATACTCTTATTTATAGTAATTCTATCTTCTAAAGAAAATTCTAGAGGAAGATATTTCTAGAAGCGTAAGCTTCTATTAGGTTTTCTTACATTGACTTGTTCACATTTATTAAATAGGCCTTACTAACTAATGTTGTTCTTTATTACATGAAAAATATATTTAGGACTTATAAGATAATGTCAACCTTTATTACATGGAAAATATATTATTCTATCTACGTGAGGGGTTTGGTCCCTAACATTTAAATACCCCCCTATTTCTTAGTTTGGCTTTCAAGTATGGAGCACCATCTTTATGGATTTAAAATAATTATAGGATACTAGAAAATCAATCAAGTTCCATGATGAATCCCTTGATCGAAATGAAATTCAAATTCTTGTGCTTCACAAAAATTAAATGAAAAGAGACCAATTTTGAGTCCCTTCGAGGAAGTTTTCATGAGGATTCTTCTATAATACAAGGATCATATAGTAACACTTGAATTTGAAATTAAACATAGAAGAGTTATCGATGAACTGGTCTAGCAACCTGAGTTAGGTGCAGAAATTGTGGCCCAATCCTCTCCTCTAAAGTAAATTTATTCCATTGTTCCTGATCCAATGTTTAAATGCACAGAAGTAGAAACCTCAACAAAGATGCCAACTAGTCCAATGAAATCACAAGGTTGGTAACATCTATTTTTTTGGTCTTTTTAGTCATCAGTTCTTTTGTTTTCTAAAGTTAAACTATATCAAGGAAATTCCTGTAGAAAAAAACACTTGTCATTTTTTTAGAAATATTTTGTAGCTAATGTACTATCATGCCCATAGTCTTAGGTTGATATGCAAAACTCCATGGGTTTGTAAATTGAAGAAAAATACCCCTTTTGATGTACTTTTTTTGTTGTGATATCGGCTCTAGTATTCATTAATAAAATATTCCCTAGTTGTTGTTAAAACAAATGTACCTACTTATATATTAATTCAAGATATATTGATAAATTGTTCATTATAAAAATAATATGAGATATTATTAGTCAATCACTTTATGCAGGGATAATTCCTTTTGATTGTTTAAATAAGGTGCAACACCACTGTATCAACCATCTTAAATCATTTTCATATTAATGTATATTATTTGATATGGTTCTTACGGGTTCTCTATTTTATGAATGATTTGATTAAGGAACCATAATGGTCGCTTCAAACTCCTTCAACATCAACTCATTAGTTCCCTCTACATTAATATATAATCTCAAGGATTCACTACCTTCTCTAATTTCGTGCATTTGGTTTATTCACCATTGGTCATTTATTGTAGATAACTAGTGAGATTGTTCAATGCTTTATTGGGATTGTATGTCCTCCATTGTAGTTCTTCTTTCACATATTCACCCTTTTTGTACCTGTGATAGTTCACCCCCCAATGAAAGGCTCTATGATACAAGTGGGTATTTATTTCACCAAAATTTGTTGGAGACCCTTTAGGAATTGTTCTTTTTCCTACAAATGGAATTGAAAAAATTACATTACAAACTTGACCACGTAGTCTGTTAAGGTGATTTTAATGCAAACATTTATCACTTAGCCTAGGATGTGATCACTACGTTGAAACGTTACCAATGTTTGAGCTATGTTCTAGGAAAATTTATCCCTCTTTGTTGGGTATGTGTTATATTCTTTGCACAACTAAACCTAGTGTCTACATTACCACAAGCACACAGGGGGGTCACAGAGGGTGGATAATTATTATCTTCCTGATTCATATGAAGGTATTTATACCCACCTTCTATCAGGGGTTGCAGGGGGAAATACATGTCGGTTGGGGGGAATGGGGGCCAACAACCCCCCGAGGAAAGTTTTGGGAAAGTTTCCTTGTAAAATATTGTAATATCAAGGTCAATCAAGACCATTCATTACAAGGTTCCAAATCTAAAAATATAAGTTATTTTAGGGTTTTTTTCCCAAGAAGGAAATCCCCGTTTTGTATGAGGGAATTTTATTGCACCTATGCATGATGAATAGAATATTAGAGGTGTGGCTCTAAACATATTGTTGGTTTTCCATATTTGGGTTTCCAAGGTAAAAATATCTGTGTAATGTGTGTGTGTGTGTGCCATTGTATACTTCTATTTTTATTAAGAATATGTTTGTAGTAATTAATTGTACAAGGTTAAAATATACATTTGGTATCATAGTTTTTATTGGATTTAGGGGGATTCCTTTGTGGCTAAGGGTTTGGATCATGTCTGTGATAAACCTTGTTACAATGAGAGATCTACGGTATTGATTCTTTAGGTGAAAAGAAATGACAAGTAGTTCAAAAATAGAGATCAAGAAATTTAATGGGAAAAGTTTTCAGTGGTGGAAGCTCAATATGGAAGATATGTTGGTGGACAAAGGTTAGTAGATCACTGTGGTTTCAGGTAGTACACCTACAGGAACATCAGTAGAAGACTGAAAAAAGTTGGATTAGAAGGTGAAGAGAACAATTTGGTTGTGTCTCTCATATTCAATATTACTAAATGTGTCAGGGGAAGCTACAACCAAGGAAATATGGGATAAGTTAGGTGCTTTGTATGAGTTCAAATCCTCGGTTAAAAAAAAAATTCCTACGGAAGAAGGTGTACAACCCGAGGATGACATATCGAGACTTGGTGATAGAGCATTTAAACACCTTCAATACTGTGGTAAGTTAGCTATTATTAGTTGATATTAATATTTGTAATGAATATAAGTGTATCATTTTATTTTTCTCTTTACCAAACTCGTGGGATACTCTGGTTATGGCCATAGGTACTCATACACCTACTTTAATGTTCGATGATGTGGTCTCATCCTTATTGTCGGAGGAGATGAGACAAAAGAACATGGAAGGAAAGAGAACAAATGCATATTTGCAAGAGGATGATGCTAGGAAATAAATAGACATAAGTCCTCAAGTGGGAGATCTAAATCTAAGGGAATATATAAATATTCTAGAAAATTTGTAAAGGTATGTTGGAGATGTGGAAAAGAAGGGCATTAAAAGAAGCTACATAGATCCAAAAGAGTTGAGAGAGGGAAAGGATATGAATATGCTCCTTCTAAAGAAGCAAAAATATTCATGGAAGAAGGAGGGGATGTGTAATTTTCTTCTTCAAGAACACATGTAGACCATGAGGCATTCTTGGTTGAATCAGGTGCATTATTTCATATGAAGGGTATGATGGAGGTGTTGTTTTCTTAGGTGATGAATGGACAACCAAAATAATATGATGGGGAAAATTAAATTTTACGCTCATGGCTGGAAGAATTAGAACACTCGTTGGTGCTTTGCACATCCCAAAATTAGCCAAAAAATTCATTTTTGTAAGAAAAGTGGACGATGCAGGGGTAAAAGTAGTGTTTGAGAAAGAAAACTGTAGGATGGTTCAAGGAGACATGGTTTTGTTGAAGATAATTTGGTTTGGAAATATATATAAGTTGCAAGGAAGAACTATTAGTGATGGGTGTAATAGGTTCATTGTTCTTGAGATCGGAGATGGAGAATAAAAAACTCTTATAGTCTCTTAAGAAAAAATTATGTTGTGGCATCAAAGACCGATGCATATTGAAGAGAAGAGCCTTCAAGTACTACATGGTAAAGGTATGGTTGAAGTTATGTATAAATCCTATACAGATTTTTATTTTTGTAAACATTATGTATATGGGAAGAAAAATCGGGTAAGATTTCCCTCTAGTGCAATGAGGGCAGAGGGAATTTTACAATTGGTGTACAATGATGTGTTTGGACCTATGCTGGTTCCATAACTAGAAAAATCTGTGTACGATGTCTCATTTGCATACGAATTATTGAGGAATAAAAGGATATATTTACTCATGAATAAATTTTAAGTCTTTGACATGTTTAAATAATTTAAGGCTCTTGTGGAGAATCAAACAAAGAAAAGAATTAAGGTTCTTAGGATGGATAATGGTGGAGAGTGTTGAATCTCTTTTGTCACCTAAATGAGCAAAACAGAGGTGCTTACAATCTTAGTTGGGTTAGCTAAGAAAAACAACAATGAAGGAAAGGGTTAGAAAAAGAAACAAAAAAGACTAAGCTAAGAATTAAACTAAGAAATGAAAGAACAACTAAACTATTGAGCATAAGGACATAAGAGAAAGAAACCAATAAGACTCATGTCACTAATGGAAAGGATTGTATTAGTGAAAAGAAAACATCGATAAGAAAGAGGACTATGGGTCCCTTCTTCCTCCAAGGGAGGGCTCTTGGACCCCCACAATTTGAGCTCTTCTTACAACTTTGAAAACTTGAAAGAAATGGTGAAAGAATCCCAAGCTAATCCACTCAAAAGGTGAGATGTATTGCCCAAATGTAATGATTCCAGTATACTCTTGATGAGAAAAGAGGATTCCCCAAGAGAATAGCAACAGCATAACCTTGCAAATGAATTCCTTGAAAATGTAGTGCACCCATGGCCTTGTTTTATAGCACCACTTTGAGGTATTGTGCAACCATCTTTTAGTGTGAAAAGGGGTTGTTTAGGGCATTTTTAGGTCTTTGACCAGCCACCTAGTCGGATCCAGCTGAGATTTGGATGTCAAATCAACTTGGAAGCTGAACCAGAAGTGGGTGGGAGGCCGGCCAATCTCATAAATGCGTTATTCTCAGGTGTGCACGGCTTTTAGCGACCACAATCATGCATTGTGTGCATGTGTGATTTTCTTGCGTTTCTGAATGGTGCATGTGCATGCACGCCGTGTGTAGTCATAGAGTACTTTGATTTTATCACTGGTTGTATAGTTTTGGACCTTTTGGAAATGATTTTTTGGTAATTTTGGTCCATTGGTAAACTCATAACTATTTGAAGATGCTGGATTCCTGTAACCATGTGCAGACGAAATTTCAGTGATAACAGATGCCCCCCTGATGGATGAGGTTAGGAGCATACGTATAGCTGAAATTCATCAATGTTTCTTCTACTGAGAGTGTTGTTATAAGAGTGAGCGATAGTGAGAGTATCAGGAGTGACCCGTTGGAGGGAGAATGGAACCTATAGGACCCAACCTTCCATAAGGTGTGTAAAAATAAATTGTGTACAAACGAGGCAGGCATGCCCCATGCTCGTGTCATGTAACTCAAAAAATAAAAATAAAAAAATAAAAAATGGTGTTGTATAGTAACTAAAACGATGTGTTGATATAGACAACTGCAGTGCCCTCAGGGGCAGTCATGATAAAGGTAGAGGACAATTCTGAGGAGGAACATACTCTAAATAGTAGGCAATGACACCTGTAAGAAGTATCATGTTTTCTGTAGGCATTGATAGCCCAACCAAGTTCAGAGGTCTTCGGCAAATATAAGAAACAACTGCAATAGTCACAAAGTAAGACCCACCATAACATGAGAAAGTGTTGAAGTCGAATGTTACGGGGGTTAATGAAAGCAGGGAGAAATTATGGTTCTCCATGTTCCATCCGAGACCTCTCATTGGAAAGGTAATGAGAGTCAGGATACTGTCGCCCTTTTGGAAACTGTGATGATGTCGATAAAAGGGGGACGCGAATCCAAGAAGAAAATGGCTTCGTGAGATCTACTAGGTGAGTTTAGGAATTAAGGAGGTACATGGATGAATTCAAGATGTATGAAGACTCAAGACTGCCCTTGGTTGGTGGTATATGTGAAGTATAAGTGGCTGCAACCGTTCAACTAGGTCGAGTGTCAGGGGGACAACAAGATGTGGGATAAGTTGTGCCAGAAGCGGGACAAAGTGAACAAACTCAAAGAGAAGAGGTAGGTGGCATGTGGGATACTCGGAGGATATGGATGATGTCAGTAGATAATAAGGAGTGCCCCACCCAAGGGTGACATGGGTTTCATTTGCTAAGAAGCTCGCCAAAGGTGATGAAAAAAAGCTATCTAACATGCTGGGAATCATGGTTTAATTACAAAAAGAATGAAAAAATATGTGGGGATAATAATGCAGATACAGAAACAGGTGCCCCAGTGTAAGATGGCTTGGCCTGAGGATGGTGCAAGTTGGAGGAAAAAAAAAGTGGAGGGTGGGGGCCCCATAGGCTGGTTTCTGTAGTAGGGCAATGTATGGATGGAAATTTGAGGATGGGCAGACTAATGATGGGTAAATGATGCTGTGGGAGTGCAGTCAAAATAATCCATGAGGAAGTGTCCTGGGAGTCCATTGGGAAGGCTAGAAAAATGAGGAGAAGGAGTATGTGGCTGATCCATGACATGATGTAAGACTATAGGGACTCCCATCCCTAAAGGGTTGAAGACATCATGAGTGTCGAAGTGCCGAGGGGTACTATGAATGGGAAAACTCATGTGGGGAAGAGTGTTATCGGGTGACAGTACCCAAAGTGCAATTAAGGTGGTGGTACTGCAGAGCTAGATAAGGGGACCCTAAAGGCAAATTTCATAGGGTGTGACTGGAGATGCAGTTGAGATTCAGAGGGAATGATTGCATGCCAGTGTTGATTATATACCTAAAAGGGTTTCACTGATGTATGATGACCAAGTACCTGCACACATGAAAACCAAATACAATATCTGAAGAGAATCAAACATACAAGCATTTATTTGATAATTTTGAACATGAGCATGCGTACCTGGACGCGGTATGGAAAAAAGGGCTCCCTGGGGGATAAGGCTGAAAAGTGGCCCAGGGATTGTCTTGATGTAGAGGACGGGGTACTGATCTCATGGTTGAAGATGGATCGAAAAACGAACACCTGGAGCTCCCGAAATGGGGTCTGGAAGTTTGGCAAAAAGGACTATATATAGTTGTAGGGCCCATATTGCCACCTCATTTGTACCTGCTGTCAGAGTGATTGGACGAGAGATATTCAAGGGAGATTTGGAGATTCCGGGAGAATGAGGCAGTTGATTCAGGATTAGCAAGCTTCAGGTTAGTGGTCTGATCGTCCTGCATAGAATTAGGTTTTCTTTTTGTGGGCAGGGCCTATACTGAGGGCCATACACAGAGTTTTGTGGGTGTGGCCCCCCTGTGTGTGGGCGATCCAGAAACATGCGCGCATGGGTGCACGCCTGTTATCTGATAACCCGTACATGGGTGCGCCCTAAGGGGGAAAAAAGGTGTGCATTGTATGCGTGCCTATTAGCTAAACAACTGCGCATGGGTGCGTAGCTGTGTGGAATACAGGCACACTGTGATGCATGCCTATGTACGTGACAGGGGTGCATGAAGGCGCCTCTGTATGGTGAATAGACGCGCATTCATGCATGCCCATGGGATGAATAGGCATGCATGTGTGCATGCCTGTGGGGTGAATAGGCGTGCATGTGTGTGCGCCTTTGGGTTTGAACAGGCACGCATGTGTCTGCGTCTGTGGGTTTAAACAACCGCGCCTTGGAGGCAAGGATGATGGGTGCAAAACTCATCTTTTTGGGAGATTTTAATGTGTTTATGTTCGAGATGGCTGATGTAGGACTGGATTTATGTGGTTGTAGGTGAGTATTGGGATGATGCAGGTTCATTAGCGAGAACGAGACTGGTCATAGCTGAGGGAGGCCATGACTATTGAGGAGCCAACGGTTCGTGCTACTTTGGCAGCTTGTGGGCTGATAAAGTTTTTTGAGTGCCCCTTGATCTGGGCCCAGGAGTACTTGTTATAGTTCTTGATCTGGATGTGGAGTCCAGATCTTCATTGTTTTATGGTGCAAGGTGAGCAACTAGCCTTCACTACGGTGGAAGTTGT
This sequence comes from Picea sitchensis, assembly GCA_010110895.2. Classification (NCBI taxonomy): domain Eukaryota; kingdom Viridiplantae; phylum Streptophyta; class Pinopsida; order Pinales; family Pinaceae; genus Picea; species Picea sitchensis. Next base: position 184,581 of record SNQJ01S0041549.1, on the reverse strand, counting down.
GTACTTTTTGACTGGGCTCCCTTTTCGGGGAACGCCCCTACCGGCGGAGCCTGTGTTACTTGGGGATGGGCAGTTGGCTACCTTGGGTCAAAGGTATTGTTCAAGAGATGACTTTATGTCAGGCTCCGTAGTGAGTATCGGGGTGATGTTTGCTTTGGTTCATCGCTGTGTAGAAGCGATGGTGGTGAGGGTTTATGGGTCCCTTGTGACTCAGTGGATCAGTGGTGGTCAGCTGAGGATTATGGGGAGGGCATTAGTGGGAGAGCACTTTTCCTGGGGATTGATGCTACATGCCAAGATGGTAGGGTAGCTCGACAGGTGTCGGGTTGCAAACTTAGGGGACTTTTCCTTTGGGTCCATCTTGGTGGCATGGTTCTTGGAGAGGATGTTGATGTTGCGCCCTAGAGTTTTATTGGGTGCACCTAGTGCGCGAGAGATGCGACTAAGGCGGTGGTCGTGGATTTTGATTCGCCATGGTGGTGGGGAGGGAGGCCATTTTTTCATGGCCAAGGCTGCACAAGTGTGGCGGAAGATACCGTAGATTATACTGCAGTATCCATACTGTGGGGTTGACTTCCAGGGTGATCCGGATATCGTATTACCTCTGAGAGAGGTGTTTGACCACCGAGGTATGTTTGTGATTGGTTTGATATGCTGATTTTTGAGATAGTATGACCTATGTATTATGTATATATGGATGTTGATGCTATCCTTTGTTTGTTTATATGTGAAGATGTGGGACCTTGCGGGAATGAGATTGAGTTGGTGAGAGCACTGGCTTGTCAGGGGCTAGTGAGGCCTTCGTGGGGGGAGCCGTGGTCGGGGGAGAGACAATGGCATGAGGATGTGGAGGCGAGACCAGCTGGAAAGGAGAGGGAAGCTAGGAGACACCATTTCGACGACCCTGGTGCATGGCCAATGCATGCTCCTTTGGCTGAGGCCGGGGGATATTTTGAGGATATTCGCTGCCGCTTGGAAGCGGTGCTACAGGGAGTGCTTGAGGGCATGTGGTCACACATCTAGGATGAAGGTGTCCTGGAGTAGTGTGTGGGAGTTTCACTGATGTGGCAGACTGTGGTTTGGTGAGCAGTAGTAGCAGGTGCTACGATGACTGGGCAGTTACCTCCAGGTCTGAAGGGACCGATAATGGGTGGGGCACCACCGCCTGAGGGAGGGCCAGGAGGTGGTGCTCTAGAGGCACCATGAGTGTTGCTCTATGTATTTTTGTATATTATATATAGGTTGGTAAGCCCATTTTTGTGTAGTGACACCAGTTTTGTACCGAGGGGCTTCACTGGCCTGTGGATTTTGTATACGATGTATTCTATATATAAACATTTTGATGGCACTGTTGACCGATT
>SNQJ01S0041549.1:166715-183151 GCA_010110895.2 Picea sitchensis | reverse complement strand
TTGTCTTGGAATATGTGTAAATGTAATGAAATCAAAATGTCGAGATAAAAGTCTAACTTGTAGGTATTTGCGAAAGAGGCAAGGATCGTGGACACGGTACACATTGTTGAGTTGGAGGATGACTAGTTGGGAGTCAAGAAAGACGCTAAGGTGATGAATATGATGATGATGGGCATCGACGAGGAGGCCAATGACGACAGTGTACTCGTCTTGGTTGTTGGTTTCTGAACCCAAACATATGCCGCTAGAGTGGAGTAGTTCATGTGAGGGGGAATAGAGGGCCCAAGATGCCAAAGCGAGATTTTGTGTCCAACGGCTGGCACCATCAACGTAACCGATGTGGTAGGCCAGTGGAGGAAGCATATGTCAATAACACAAATGGTAGTTTAGACGTGAGGTATGAAAAAAAAATTAAAAACACTACAAAAGAAATAACCTAATGTAGAATGGCTACGCTTAGGCATAAAATTCTTTAAGTATAACCCATTGACGGGTTCTTTGACAGAGAGGCCCTTAGGAGAAGCCAGGATGTAGGCACCTTTTGTGAGGCAATGTTGGATAATGTAGGGGCCATGCCACAGTGACTTGAATTTGCCATGACCGAGGGTATCATGAGCGATATCGTAAGCAAGGATGAGGTCTCTTTCGTGAAATGAGCGAAGGTTGACATGGTAATCAAAGGTGGCCTTTGATCGTTTTTTGGCTGCCTCATTGTTCTGTAATGAAGATTGACGATCTTCATCTAGGGACTCTAAGTTCAGAAAATGCTGCTCCATTGGAGTAGTGTCGGGTAATATCTCAATTGAGGTGCATAAGGTGGGAATTTTTCACTTGATAGGAAGAGTGGCCTTGACCCCATGGACTAGATGAAATGGTGTGAAGCTAGTGGCCATTTTCATAGCCGTATGGTAAGCCCATAGCACGGAAAATAACATATGATGCCAATTGGTATTATGTTTGTTAATCGTGCGTTGTAACATGGTTTTGAGGACCTTGTTAGCTGCTTCAACCTATCCATTGGATTGAGGGTAATATGGTGAGGCAAACTCGTGGGAGAATCCTAACCGGGATGAGAGTTTGATGAAAATCTCATTCTCGAAATGTTTCTCGTGATCAAAGACTAGTTGGAGTGGTACTCCAAAGTGGGATATGACGTGATTAAAGAAAAAATGGTCTGAGGTGTCAGCAGTGATGTTGAAGGTAGGCATGGCTTCAACCCATTTTGTGAAGTAATCGACTGCGATGACGATGTATTTGTGTCCATTGCTGGATGGGGGGATTAAAATTCATGAAGTTTATGCCCCATTTACAAAAGGGGTCGGAAGTAATGACTTGGTGGAGAAGAGCGGGTGGTGCTTGTGCTTTATTGGAGTAAAGATGACATTTATCGCATCGCTTCATGACATGAATGCAATCGTGAAACAATGTAGGCCAAAAATAACCTGCTCGGATGATTTTCTGGGCGATGGACATCCCCAAAAGATGGCCTTCGCACGTGCCGCTATGGCAGTTGTTCAAGATTCTCTCGGCCTCATCGATAGTCAAGCATCGACGGAGTATGATGTTGACCCCTTGCCTATATAAGATATCGCCGATGACGAGATAACGGGGCGCCTGGTGGCGAATATGACAACGATCATCTCGTGAGAGGTGGTTACCAAAATTTGGGGTTCAGAGGTAGACAAGGAGGTCGCCATACCAAGGATCATCCGAAGTGATATAAAAAAGATATTCATCGGGGAAGTCGGTATTGATGGGGGCATTGGTAGTATCGGAGGGGAAGGCTATGACAAGTTTGATGAGGATGAGAGATTTATTGCTCTTGGGTGTTGAAAATTTGAGATCGTAATCCTGAAGGATAACGATCCATCGGGCAAATTTTCCATTAATTTTCCGACGACTGAGAAAGTATTGCATGGGGTTGGAATCTGCTATGACTTTGGTTGTGCGAAGCAGAATGTAATGGCACAGTTTTTGGATTGCGAGGACGAATGCAAGGGCTAGTTTTTCTTCATGATTATACTTCAAAGGTGGCCCTGAGAGGTTTTTACTAATGTAGTAAATGACATGCTCACGATCGTCATCGCCGATTTGGAAAATAAATCCTGCTACTAAGACAACTGATGCTGATATGTAGAGGATATAGTCCCAATTGTAGTCGGGTGAACTAATTAAATGGGCATTGGAGAGTTCCATTTTAAGTTCATCGAACGCTTTTTGGGCATGTTCATCCCAGTGGAATGGGATGTCATGGAATAGTAAGCGAAGGAAACCGTGTGCTCGAGTAGCATAGTCCGGGACAAATCGCCGTAGAAAGTTACTTTTCCTTGTAGGCTCTGGAGTTGGTGTAAATTGCGGGGTGGGGGGGGTGTGGAATTTCTGTGATGGCCTAGACTTTAAGGGGGTCTACAGTAATACCACTTTGGGAAACGATGAATCCGAGGAGGCACCCAAAATTTATGCAGAACACACACTTGAGGGGGTTCAAGCAGATGTTGTACTTAAGAAAATCGTTGGAAGATGATCCGTAAATCATCAAGATGCTGGGTGCATTTTTTAGATCGAGCTGTGAGGTCATCCAAATATGCGAGGATGATATGAGCTAGATCGTGAAAAATGTATATCATATCCCGTTGGAAAGTTGCGCTAGCATTGTTTAGGCCAAAAGACATGACATTATATGCAAAACTACCCCAAGGGGTGGTGAATGCAGTTTTGTATTGATCGACTGGGTGGATTTGGATTTGGTTATATCCAAAGAAACCATCCATGAAGGATAAAGCCTCGTGGCCTGCGCAGTCATCGATAATCTGATCGATGAAAGGTGTTGGAAAGTTGTCTTTGGGACAGGCATGATTGATATCGTGAAAGTCTGTGCATACCCAGATAGTGCCTTGTTTTTTGTTAATGGGTACAGGGTTGGAAACCCATGAGGTATAGGCAATGGGGTAGATGAACCCTGCTACACGTAATTTTTCAATCTCGTCTTTGATAGCCATGGCTTTGGACGGGTGTAGTGGTCGTTATTTTTGGTGAATCAGTGTGATATCGGGCCAGGTGTTTATGCGATGTTCAAAAATAGAGGGATCAAGGCCAGGCATCTCTGTGTATGACTAGGCAAAAATATCCTGGTATTCTTGGAAGAGGGCTTTATAGGTGGTGATTTCTTGAGGAGAGAATGTGGCGCCAATGGTGATTTCCTTGATGACTCCATTTTTTATGGAAATATCGATTTTGATGGTGGGGGAAATGTTGGTCATATTGCCTTTTTCAAAAACATCAGGGGTAGGGATGGGGTTGTTGAACCAGTCGATATGCCCTGATGGGATAAAATCCTTTGTTTCGACTGTGTATATGGGGTATTGGTTAGGAGGCATGAAGGATTCCTGTGGAAAGAAGAGCGCTCAATGGTGTAGCACATCCCATGGGTAGTTGGGGGTGTTTAATTCTTTGAGTATGTACTCATCACAGTGGAATTGGCGGGAGTACAAGGGATCTAAAAGAGTGATATTAGTGACTGTTGCCGTGTGGTTGTTCTTTTGTAGTGAAGAAGCAGGGGAAATGATGCAATGATATTGTGATGGTTCACTTGACATAAACCAAATATTGAGAAACTGAGGATTATTAGTGGTAGTTGGGTGTAAAATTTCCATGGGGAAATGAACAGGAGAATTGGGGGGATTTGGGGGTAAATCCTTATATAAGTCATCCAAGAACCACAAGGGAATAGGGAGTGCTTCTGGTTTAGGAGAAACAATGTGAAGAATCTCTAGTGATGGGGTAAGGTCAATCATTGATTCTATAGGGGGTGCAGGGGTTTGAATTAGGGTCATTTGGTGTTGCCTGTATTCAATGATCATAGGACATTGATATGTAAAATGATCTAAGGATTCGCATAGAGAGAAAGGGAATATCACGTGTTTGTTGACTGAAGTCGTGATATAATGGATGTCAATGATTTTTGGTGGTGATGATGTAGCTGAACTGGGTTCGTGTTGGGAGATTTGGCGTACTGGGAATAATGTTTGTCGGAATTGAGGTAGTGATGGGAAATGGTCTGTATAATGGCCATATTCTGAACATATGGCGCAAGCGAATTTGGTTCACAACCCTTTGCTACTTGTGTTAGGGGAGGTAGCGACAGTACTTGCTATAGTGACAAACGATGATGGTGTTTGATTGAGTTAAATTAAGTTATGTAACTCGGATAGAGAGGGGCATTTGTTGGTTGGGTGTCCATATTTCTCACATAGTGCGCATGGAGGTTGGATGCATGGGGGAAGTGGAGTTGTGGGATCCTTATTTTGCCTTCCCCCAATTGTGGCAACGAGGTGAGTGAGTGGGGGTGTAGAGGGTATGGTGCGAGTGAGTATGGGAATCATCATGGGGAGTCCTTTTGTTTGGGGGGGAAGGGATGGTTGAGGAACCATCTATGGTGGATGTAAATACCAAAATGGGATTGCCAATACCATATTAGGGAGAATAAGCATTGCGGCTACTTGGAAAGCTTGTATGCCTGGTGGAGGGTAAAAGAAGGGGATTTGAGTAATGGCTTGGGGAACTGTTTCCCAAACTAGGATATGGCCTTGGGGTGAGGTGAAATCATAAACTAGTGGAGCTGATGAGTTCGCAGGAGGCTTGTGAGGGAGGGGTTATGCAACTAGTGGGATGTCAGATATAAGAGAAGCCTCCCTGAGAGGGAGGGTATCCTCACTGTCAGTTCCTTTGGATGATATGACACATACTTGATTGGAAGGAGGAAGGAGCGATGGTGCACCATGGTATGTTCCTAACAATGATGGGTCTTTAAAAATTTCGGGCCCCATTTCGATGAGTGGGTATGCTTCAGGATTAGTGTGGATGAGAGGGAGAATGTTATCGATGTTGGAAGAAGGTTTAGGCTCATAATGTGAAACTTGGTAAATGGTAATGATCTTCCCGTTATGGGGGAACATCATGGTTCGAAAGATGGAAGATGCAACTGCCTTCATAGCGTACATGTAGCTACGACTGAACAAGATATTGTAATTGAGTGGGGCATCAATAACTTCAATGTCGATGAGAATGGTCTTGCCCCTAAGTTCTACAGGGACATTTTGGAAGAGCCCTTCGGGAGAAGATGGTCATATATCATAAGCTCTTAAGGTAATGGCAGATGGTATGAGTTCGAGGGAACCAAGTTTCTGGTATGAGTTCGAGGGAACCAAGTTTCTGAATGGGAGAGGGTTGAACAAAATTCACCCCAGCGTGAGGGTGTGGGGGAGCCATGGGCTATGGAGGACCAGGGAATGGAAAGTATGGATTTTGTGGGGGTAATGATCCATAACGTATATAGGAAGGCGTGGTGCTTTCGCTAGTACTTAGAGTATAAGATGAGGTAGAGGGAGTACCAGAACTTGTTTGGATTGGTGGGTGTATTGTGGGTGCCGACGGTGGCCCACTGATGGGTGGATGAAGGGCAACAGGGTATGGTTGTTGATAAGGGGGTGGGGAATAATAAGGGGTTCCTCCATATGCCGGTGGATATTGAGGTGTTCCATACATTGGTGGTTGTTGGGGTTGTGGACTATGGTGTGTGGTATTACCAATCAATCCGTCTGCTGAGTGAGACATCCTGAGTTTGTCTTGGCCAAATGGCACGGGTTTTGGGAGATCAGAAAGTACTTTGTACAAGTACCTTGATTGTGAATAGATGAGGTCATATTGTTGAGCCTTGTTGATGGCTTCCTCTTATGATTGAGGGAAGGTGGAAGCCACATCTTTACTGAGGAGAGAGAAAAGTGATCTGAGAAACCAATCAAGACATTGTTGTTTGGTGGTTTTTTCTTTGCACAAACTATGTTGTCGATGCCACTCGTGAATGTGGTCAGTGATATGTGTGGCAGAGGTTTGTTTAAAATTAGAAATTAGTTCAAGACCATTGTCATGGAAGATTGGTAATTGGAAGAAGGTCAAAAATGCTTTGGCTAAGGACTCAAAAGTCGCATGGGACCCCATTTTTTCATCTACATACCATTTGGTTGATGGGCCAGTCAGTGTGCATTGAAATAATCGTAGTCAGATGGAATCATCCATAATATTGTTGGAAGAGCACCATAAGTGGAAAGTCATGACATGGTTGGCAGGGTCATCTCCTGCCTTTCCTTCAAACTTGGGGATATCTGAAGGTAGCTTGGTAGGCATTGCAGGCCATGTAGGGTCATGCAATATAGGGTCATTTGTGAGTTTTCTTTGATATGGTATGTTGAGAGAGGCCAAGTATGGCATCTGTAGTGGTGGGGGAGGATTAGTTCTAGCCATGGTGTGAGTGTGTTGTGAACCTAACCCTTGGGGGGACTAGGTGGGTTTGTACTTCCCCCTTGAGAGGAATTTGGTCTCCCGCTTCCATGTAAAGGAGAGTGAGTGGACTCTGGACCTTGGGAATTGGACCTAAGTAAGGTGGAACCAAGCAAAGATGACCTTAAGATAGTGGCATTCACTAGAGTGTGTGAAGGTGGTGCCGATGAGTTGGCAAGACTAGTAACTCCCCCTAGAATAGGAGGGAGGTTTAGCAAGTGTCTGGAATGACGGAGGTTCTATGGGTCCCCTATGATGTTCGACTAGCTAATTGGATGTGTTCGAATGGTGATGAGAGTAAAATAAACAAGAGCATTTGTTTGCAATTTTTTGAACTTTACACAATATATATATCTAAATCAAATGTAATCAGAAATGCATCATACATAAAGTGTTTTGATAAAGAAGCATATATGTGGATAAATGGTTTTGTCCGCATGGGGAAACAAAGAAAACAAATGCTGGTGTCCTAAAAGACGTAACGTCCTTCGTCTCAAAATAGCGTCGGACCTTCCAATAGCACTCGACAGTGGGGTCTTAAGCCATCAAAAGAGAAACTAGTGAAGGATGAAGCGATCAAATATAATGAGGGGTAGGGGGGGCATATCTCGAAAGAACTAGTGATATTTCCCAATAGACACACAAAATCCGATCAAGGTACAATTGCATCCCATAATTTCCACCTGGGTAGATGTCCTAAAATTTGGTCACTAGGTACCTCGGTCAAAGTGCAACATTTAGATTTTTGGCCTAGGAAATGGGTCATGGGCTGGATCTCGTCCAAGAGGTGGGTGCCTCAAGGGGGGATGCATAGAACAATCGGACCTCGGCCTTCAACCCTTCATGGATATCTCCCTGCCTTATGGTGTTAGGAACACTTGGCTTGGAGGATTTATAGTTCCCTATTTGACAACTTCTATTTTTTTGACAATGTGAGAACCAGATAACGGGGAGTTATTTGGATGCCTATCCCCTAAATCCTACCTAGGATGAAAAATTTCTTTTGGCACCTCCTAAGGAGGAAAACTTAGTTAGTTTTTATAAAAAATTTAGATGTGGTTTTTTTTGAGAGATTGGGGGTGTGAGCTAATCTTGTTGAATTTAAATGGGAGTGGATAGTTTCGTCAAGAAAAGGGTGGGGTGTTTCGGAATCCCTTTGGAGGAAAATTACTTTGATCTCCACGTTTCGTGATGAAAACTATGTGAGTGATAAGTGACTTTTGTGTGTGAATGAGTGAAAGTGTGCCAATGTTTTAATGAATTAGGTGTCACCTTGCTGTATGTGGACTTCGCTTGGTCCTTACAAGTGTTGATTACCTAATTAACTAAATTCCTTTGGTAGAACCTTGCGTAATTCAAAAGTCCCTAGGAAGCTAGCATGTGGACATGTGGGTCCTTTACTATTCCTTTAACTCCCTACTGTGATTTAGTCTAGGAAAGATTTGAAACTATCCTATATTGTGATCATGTGGGCATGTATGGGCCCGTTACAAAACCTTTAAACTTCCCTAGTGATTTAATCTAAGAAAGTAAATTTCAACACTATCCTATATTTGTAGCATGTGGGCATGTATGGGCCCATTACAATATTGGGATGTGTTTGAAAAATAAACTAAGAGGAGTCCCGAGGGGGATATTGTCATCTCCTAAAGGTTTTAGTCTTTTTAAGGGAGATGAAATTGTCCCACAACCTTTTTCTGATTCTCAAGATCACTTTGAAGTGCGAGAGAAGAGCATACTAAACGATTGTTATCCAATTTCTGGTCCCAATGCAATCTTTATGTAATTACAAATGATTCCAAATTATACTCTTAGTTAAAGAAAGCCATCCATGTGTAAAAATGAAAGCAAAAGAGGAAATAATGATTTTAAACCCCCTAAGTGCCTATGTGTTTTGACTAATCCATTTATATGGAGAGGGAACTAAGTGTGGTGTAGATTACAACATGCATGAAATCCTTTTTAAGAAGGCTAGGGGCCTTCCCCAAATCACAAAAAGGCTTACAATATGTATTTTTTTGCATAGGTGCGCAGGTCTCAGAGTAGTCAGAGGCACACAAAGCACCTATGTACAAACCGAAAGAGACTTTTGGGTGTAGGTGCGCAGAGGGCACTGAATGGCGCACATGAGCACGATGCGCGAATGTGGGCCAATGAAACCGCGCACACCTGTCACACGGCCATGAAGAAAATATCGAATGGAATTCTCTCAATTCAGCTTTGAATTGGATGTTTTGCAGGTCGGCTTGGGCCGGTTATGGTACCTGCAGGTTAAATAAACCAAAAGAAGAGCTAGAAAAACCCAAATGGGGTAGAAAATTGATACCTTTCCCCAGTGAAGTCACCAATCTGTTGTGCCTCTTTTGTCACCTAAATGAGCAAAACAAAGGTGCTTACAAGATTAGTTGGGTTAGCTAAGCAAGACAACAGTGAAGGAAAGGTTTAGAAAAAGAAACAAAAAAGACTAAGCTAAGAAATGAAAGAACAACTAAACTATTGAACATAAGGACATAAGAGCAAGAAACCAATAAGACTCATGCCACCAATGGAAAGGATTGTATTAGTGAAAAGAAAACACCGAGAAGAAAGAGGACTATGGATCCCTTCTTCCTCCAAGGGAGGGCTCTTGGACCCCCACAATTTGAGCCCTTCTTACAACTTTGAAAACATGAAATAAATGGTGAAAGAATCCCAAGATAATCCACTCAAAAGGTGAGATGGATTGCCCAAATGTAATGATGCTAGTATAATCTTGATGAGAAAAGAGAATTCCCCAAGAGAATAGCAGCAACATAACCTTGCAAATGAATTCCTTGAAAATGTAGTGCACCCATGGCCTTGTTTTATAGCACCACTTTGAGGTATTGTGCAACCAACTTTTAGTGTGAAAATGGGTTGTTTAGTGCATTTTTAGGTCTTTGACCAGCCACCCAGTCAGATCCAACCAAGATTTGGATGTCAAATCAACTTGGAAGCTGAACTAGAAGTGGGTGGGAGGCCGACCAATCTCATAAATGCGTTGTTCTCAGGTGTGTGCGGCTTTTAGCGACCACAGTCGTGCATCGTGCACATGTGTGCTTTTCTTGCGTTTTTGGATGGCGCATGTGCATGAACACCCTGTGTAGTCATAACACACTTTGATTTTATCACTGGTTGTATAGTTTTGGACCTTTTGGAAATGATTTTTTGGTAATTTTTCTCCATGGGTGAACTCATAACTGTTTGAAGATGTTGGATTCCTGTAACCATGTGCAGACGAAATTTCAGTGATAACAGAGAGTTTTGAAAAAATGAATTTGAAGAATTATATAGTAAGTGTGGTATATAAAGGAAGAAGAATACTCCATATACACCTTATCACAATCAAGTTATATAAAGGATGCACAAGACGTTGACAACAAAATCAAAGTGTATGCTCAATGGTGTCAGGTTAGGATAGGAATTTTGGGCAAATGAAGTGGGTATTGCATGTTATCTAATCAATCAATCACCCTTATCAACATTGGATTAAAAAACTCCACATGAGGTATGTACTGGTAAGGAACCCTATCTCACACATCTCAGGGTATTTGGATGTGATGCCTATGTTCAGATTCCAAAGAAAAACAAGAGTAAGGTAGATAAAAAGGATCAAAAATGTATATTTATTGGTATAAATATGGTTTGAAATGTTAAATTATTTGTAACCTAGAAATGAAAAAGGTAGTGTATAACCGAGATGTGGTATTTAGAGAAATCAAAGATGTTGTCAAACAATAAGTTCTATGAAAGGAGGAAGAACCATAGAAATTAGAGTTTGAATTGAAGGATAACGAATTAGACTCTACATAAAAACATGAATTAGAAGAAGAATATCCTCATACTTATATATTGAGGAGATCATTTTGGGAAAGAAGGAAAACATAAAGGTATACTCCACCTGGTTTCCATTCAAATTTTGTTTTGTCTATTACTAATAATGATCATAGAACTATTAGGGAGGGATTTCATTTAGAGGATGGAAAACTATGGGAAGAGACAATTATTGAAGAAATAATATGCTTGGAAAATAATGAGGCTTGGGATATAGTGGATTTTTTGATTGGAAGAAATATCGTTGGAAGAAAATGGGTGTTTAAGAAGAAGTTAAATGAAAGATGATGCTGCCCCCCTATCTCAGCAGGGTCTGTCGACCTCTCGGTCACTGGATCTTCACTAAAATGAGTTGGAACAACTCTTTGATTCCCTATTAGAATCCCAAGAACAAATATCCATAGGTCCTTTTAGAAACCTAGCCCATGCGAACATGTGCCAAGCTTGAGTCTCCTCCTCCAACACCACGATCCTAAACCAAAAGGCATGTCGCATTTCATGATTTCAGGAATGTAGGTATGATACCACTCCAACACTCCAACCTATGAAACCTGACCAGGGATCTAGCAAGTTCTAGCCCTCTCTCCTATGCACTTGGTGTGACCTTCCTCTAGGAACTGAATCCTAGCTCCCAAGTATTTTGGGATTTCATGATTTAGAGAATCAACGAACGGTTCTTCCTTCCCTTCCAAATCTCCCACTCCCAGAAATCCGACGGCTCCAGATCCTCCACTAACCAATGATCCATATTAAATCGACGATTCGCCTTTTGCGACTTTTGGAAAGTCTTCACTTCTGTTTTCCCGATGACTAGATCTCTGAAACCGTGACCACGCTGGATCGATGGTTCACAACTCTCCCTATCCAATGACTTAGATTCAATCGGGATTTCGCATATCAGGATTTCACGACTTTGAAAAAATTCTCTCTTTGCACTTTTCTCTATATGCGAAATGCTAAGGTTTGTGCACTTCCTGTCGATTCGACGACTATCGATATTCTTCCCTATGATCCAATGATCATGGTCATTCTCCCTCTTGATCTTATGATATCTCTTTGCCTTGGATATTTATCCATTCTCAAAGGTTCCAAAACCTTTGTTCTCCAGACGAATCCATTCCCGAGACCTCGTCAACACTTATGACAAAGTGTTATCTATTCTTAGCTTTTAACCTTGAGGGTATTTCAATCTCCCACGCACACCTTGCATTCTCGGGAATTTGAATAACTCAGTTCGAAGGATTTTCTTGAGAAGAAAATGCTTCTCACCCAACCAACATTCTTACATGCTGGTTCTTTGAAGCTAATTGGCTTCTTGATGCTGTGCACACCTTACATCTAGTCTAAGTTTCTTTGAATCTCTCTCTGAACTTCTCTCAATCAATACTAGACTTAGTCAACACACTCCTTGCATTAGAGATGCACACCTTGCATACAAGTATCAGAGGAGAAATGATTGAAACTCAACAAGCTTCGTCACAAAATCATATAGTTAATTTTTCAAACACTCATACATGAAATGAACTGTAACAAATCATACACACAGAATAACATTCATTCAATCAAACATGAAATGAACACAGTCCAAGGATTTGGGACAATTTCTGTCTGCTCTATTCATGCATGAAAAATAAAATACATAGTTTTTATGTTATTCTACTCTACTCTACTCTGCTTTGTCTGATCTCTCTATATGTTCTATTACAATGCAATACTGAAATACTATCTAAGGACCGGCTCCACGAGCTCTCTCATCCTATTTTGAAATCTATCATTTAAAAATTCAAAACTATTTCCTACTCTGTCCTATTAAAATAACTACTAGTTATTTCCAGATAGATTCGACACTCCATATATGCATTTCTTATAGTCCTTCAAGACTTTTCGAACAAGTTACAATCTAAAATTGTTGTTACAAAAATATCTCAACAACCGATTAAATTCTGAGTTAAATTATTGATTTGAAACTTTGTCATTGTTGAGATGTCTTTCGTTTGCCTCCACGCATACATTGTTGAATTTGAAGGTGATTCTCCTGCATCATACTCCTCTAGTTAAAACAATTTCATGGACTCCTATCCATGAGATCCTGCACTATCTTTCCTTGTTTCAAAATATCAGGTTCTATGACCCAACTTGCATCTTCCATTGGATAATATTTCCACTTCACTAAGTACTCAGGATATGTCTTCTTCCTGGTTTTCTTTCCATCCCTTTATTCAATAATTTTCTCCATTTGAGGTTTTTTTGTTGTGGGAAATTGATCTTCCCACTGAATTTCTTTCTGATCATTTGATTCTCCTACTTCATGTTTCCTTTAAGGATACAGGTCTGCAACATTGAATGTCAATGATATCCCAACATTTTTTGGCAACCCAATCTCATAAGCATTGGCTACAAATTTTCTGATAATCCTGCATGGTCCTATATTTTTCATCTTTAACTTATTGTACGTTCCTTTTGGGAATCTCTCTTTTCTCAAATGAGATAAAACTTCATCTCCAACTTCGAATTGAACTTCTCTTCTCTTTTGATCAACTTTTCTCTTGTATATCTGACTGTTTTCTTGTAGCTTCTCTATGACTCTGTCATGGAGTTTTTTCATTTCTGTTGCAAAATCCTCTGCTTCAGCACTTCTGAAATCATCTTGATTCAAATCTCTTAACTCTATAATCCCTCTTGGTCGTATACCATACAAAACTTAAAATGGACTTTCTTTTGTGCTCCTATTCACTGAATTGTTGAATGCAAATTCTGCTTGTGCCAGAATATGATCCCATTTTCGACCTTTTTCAGTGACTAAACTTCTCAATAAGTTTCCAAGACTCTTGTTTACTAATTTAGTCTGTCCATCTATCTAAGGATCATATGCTTAACTAAAGGATAAGTTCGTCCCTAGCCTCTTCCATAGAGTCCTCCAAAAGTGTCCTACAAATTTGGTGTCTATGTTCCTCGACAATCCATGTAGTCTTACTATTTATCTGAAAAATAAATTGGTAATGTGTGTGGAATTGCTTGTCTTCTGGCATGGTATGAAATGTGCCATTTTTTAGAATCTGTCTACCAAAAAAAATATGGAATCGCTCCCTATTTGAGTTTTAGGAAATCCCAAAACAAAATCCATACTGATTGCATCCCATGGCCTCTCTGGAATTGGTAATGGCTGATACAAACCAATGTTCTATTGTCCTCCTTTTGCATAATGACAAATTCTGGATTTTTTTGCAAACTTCTTCATCATGAGGTTTCTTCCTCCTTCTATTGCTTCTACTTCCACATGCTTCTGTGCTTCAACAATGTGTGCTTCTCCTCGTTCTCTCTTTGTGTCAGGAAATTACCAAGATTTTTGTCCTTCTTTTCCACTAGTATAGCATTTAACTATGCCTCCTCTAGCTCTTCCTCTTCCTCTACCTCTGGAAAAAGAACTCCTTCCTCCATGTTGTCCTTATTTATATCTTCCATCCTCCTCATGGTGACTATACTATTTGTCCACTTCAGGCTTCGACTTATGGAACTTCTCTCTACTGGTTCCCTTGCCTCTGCTTGAATTTCTTCCTCTGCATCATTGGCTTTGCTTCCTGGCCATTTTTTCTTCATCTTTCAAGGCTTCTTGATAGGCATCCTTGACTTTACTGATAGACATCATGATGATCTTCTATTGTATTTCATATCTCATCCCATTGATGTATCTGGTTGTCTTCTCATCTTCATTCCATTTCTATCGATCCCCGATGTTCAATTGATAAAATTCTTCAGTGTACTCCTTCACTGATAAACCCCTATGTTTCAGGTTCTGCAATCTTCTATAAATATTGATTTGGTAATCCTTCGGGATAAATTTTTCTTTTAACTTAGCTACCATCCTATCCCAGTTTCTAATTTTCTTCTTATCATTTCTCTTGCGTTCGATGTGCAGTTCATCCCACCATAAGACTACATGACCATTTAGTCTTGTCACTGCATGCTTCACCATATTGTCTTCTTCGATATCTTCGTAATCAAAGTATTTTTCCATAGCACATACCCAATCTAACAATTCTTCAACTTCTAAGTTGCCTTCATACATAGGTACCTCTATTCTTTCTCTGGCTCCTATCTTTCAAACAACTTTTATCAAGCGATCCTGTGCAACATCCTCTATGTCATGTTCTTTGTCCTCTGCTTCTTCTCTCCTAGCTTCACTGACATCACCAACATATGGTGCTCTTCTATGTGTTGTTTCCATGGTGTCCAACCTCATTTGAAGTCGCCACATTTCTTCTTCCATTACTTCATTCACTCTGCGTCTTCTAGGTTGTATGATTTCACTATGTCACCTACAAAAAAAATCAATTTTCTTTGATACCACATATGATACCAACTTTCCTCCCTTCTCATTTTGTCTGCTGTCTACAAACAAACTCAAATCTAGTCTCTGATACCACCTGATGTAGCCCCCTTACCTCAGCAGGGTCTGCCGACCTCCCAGTCAATGGATCTTCACTAAACTGAGCTAGAACAACTCTTTGATTTCCTGTAGGAATCCCATGAACAAATATCCATAGGTCCTTTTAGAAGCTCAGTGCATGTGAACAGGTTCCAAGCTTGAGTCTCCTCCTCCACATGGCCAGTACCCGTGACCACGAGACTAAACCAAAAGGCCTGTCACATTTTGTGATTTCAGGAATGTAGGTATGATACCACTCCAACACTCCAACCTCTGAAACCCGACCAGGGATCTAGAAAGTGCTATCCCTCTCTCCTATGTAATTGGTGTGACCTTCCTCTAGGAATTGAATCCTAGCTCCAAAATATTTTGGGATTTCGTGATTCAGAGAATCAACAAATTATTCTTCCTTCCCTTCCAAATATCTAACTCTCGAAAATGTGACAGCTCCATA
Source organism: Picea sitchensis (assembly GCA_010110895.2). Taxonomy (NCBI): domain Eukaryota; kingdom Viridiplantae; phylum Streptophyta; class Pinopsida; order Pinales; family Pinaceae; genus Picea; species Picea sitchensis. The sequence goes on along the minus strand of SNQJ01S0041549.1, from coordinate 168,083 downwards.
TCCTCCACTAACCAATGGCCTAGATTAATTCGATGATTCTCCTTTCACGAATTTGGGGAAGTCTTCACTTCTATTTTCCTAATGACTAGATCTCCAAAACTGTGTCCACGTTGGATCAACGGTTCACAACTCTCCCTATCCAACGACTTGGATTCAATCAGGATTTTGCATATCGGGTTTTTGTGACTTTGCGAAAATCCTCCATCTGCTCTTTTCTCTGTACACAAAATGCTAAGGTTCGTGCACTTCCTATCAATCAGATGGCTCTTGATATTCTTCCCTATGATCCAATGATCATGGTCATTCTCACTCTTGAGCTTCTGATATCTCTCCGCCTTGGATATTTATTCGTTCTTAAAGGTTCCAAAACCTTTTTTCTCCCGATGAATCCGTTCCTGGGACCTCGGTAACACTTATGACAAAGTGTTATCTATTATGATATTTTATCCTTGAGGGGATTTCGATCTCCCACACACACCTTGCATTCTCGGGAATTTGAATAACTCGGTTCGAAGGATTTTCTTGAGAAGAAAATGTTTCTCGCCCAACTGACATTCTTCCGTGCTGGTTCTTCGAAGCTTGTTGGCATCTTGACACTATTCACACCTTGCACATGGTCTGGGTTTCTCTAAAATCTCTTTATGAACCTCTTTGAATCAATCCTAGACTCAGTTGACACACTCCTTGCATTCGAGATGCACACCTTGCATACAAGTATCAGAGGAGAAACGATTGAAACTCAACCAACTTTGTCACAAAATCATACAATTAATTTATCAAACACTCATACATGAAATGAACTATAACAAATTATACACACAAAATAACATTCATTCAATCACACATGAAATGAACACAGTCCAAGGATTTGGGACAATTTTTGTTTGATCTATTCATTCATGAAAAACAAAATACAGAGTGTTTATGCTATTCTACTCTACTCTACTTTTCTTTGTTTGATCTCTCTATCTATTCTATTACAATGTGATACTAAAAGACTATCTAAGGACCGGCTCCACGAGCTCTCTCATCCTTTTCTGAAATCTATCATTTCAAAATTCAAAACTATTACCTACTCTGTCCTATTACAATAACTACTAGTTATTGATAGATAGAGTATACACTCCATATCTTCATTTCTTACATTCCTTCAAGAATTTTCGAACAAGTTACAATCTAAAATTGTTGTTATAAAAATATCTCAATAATCGATTAAATTTTGAGTTAAATGTTAAGCCCTAATATTGGCTCATTACCCCTTAATTGGGGCATATTAGATTAGTAATGTTATTTTATTTATGTCGTCTTTAGGCCATTAGTTGTAATTTAGATTAGTAATGTTATTTTATTTATGTCGGCTTTAGGCCA
>SNQJ01S0041549.1:134830-166705 GCA_010110895.2 Picea sitchensis | reverse complement strand
TTAAAAAAAAAGATTACTCCTAGGTTGGGAGGGAGCACTAATGTGTTATTGATTTGTGGAAAGTCATTTTTCAGTTCAAAAAATGGTTCAGGATGAGCAGTTCCTTTCCAGTTCAGAAATTTGTTTGAGATTTCTAATGGACAGGAATTTTCCAGTTCGAAAAATGGTCCAAATTGGAAAATCATTTTCGCAATGAAAATGGTTAGATAGATTTTTGATGCACCATAGAAAGAGATTCCCTTTGTGTCTGGTGTGGGGGAATAGTCTAGTAAAATCATTATTCTTGGCAGTCACTCTGAGTAGTGGTGAAGTAGAATTGTCCATATCACTTGGCAATCGTTCTTTCGAAGTTCACAACTATGAGAAGTTTCAAAGAATGGTCTGTTTTGGAGGTTGGTGCAAGACATTCATTTCCTCAAGAAATGGTCCGAACAATCATTCTGTAGGGTAGACTCATTCTCTCCAGGTTGCACTATGATTAGTGACAAAGGAATGGCCCAGTTAGGTGAATGGTCTAGGTTCAACAATTAGGGACGTGAATTCCCTAGGGAAAACTCATTCTCTCTAGGTTTCACTATGATTTGTGTTGGAGGAATGGCCTAGTTAGGTGAATGGTCTAGGCTCAGAAATAATGGACAATTATTCTTCTATGCTTGAGAAGAATATTCCAGATAGCCCATGGCTGATGTTTTACCTTCTGAGGGAAGATTCTCTTCCATATCTCACATGTGTGAGTGAAATAGTGGCCCAGATGAAGAAGTTTTCATCATGATATTGTTATGCAGGTTGATATCAGATGATATGATTGTTGTGGAGACTATATGTCTCTTGAAAATAGTTGTATGAGACTATGGTGGATGTATTCCACTAGTTGTGACTATGTTTCACTGGTTATTAGTCGTGTGCTACTAGGTGTGGTTGTGTACCACTAGATAGTAGTTGTTTAGTACTATGGATAGACACAGTTGTGTTGTATTGAATGACATTGTTCTAATTTCCATGGTGACTATCACTAGTGTTGGAGATGATTACCAGCTATATGGATAGTCAGTATGCTGATGGAAAAACATTCTCCTTGTGGAAAATGGTCCAGGAAAATCATTCTTCTAGGACGTATGTCCAAATTAGAAGAATAGTCCTTGTAGCCCATAGCATGGCTTCCAACATCTATTGGAACAATTATTCTTCTAGGACATATTTCTAAATTATAAGAATGATTCTTGTATCACTCTATGGAGTGAGTGACTTATTCAGCATCATGCTCGATTACCCAGATGGAGTATGGCTTTGAGAGATGATGCAGTTGATGCTATCAAATGATATATATAATGATGATGGTGCTCATGATTTCATCATGAGATAACATGTGTGGCTATGATGATGCTATTGATTGAATGGTCTATTTATTCTCAAGACCATTTCCTTTAATATCTCCCTATCTAGGAGGGAGTGTTGATATTATGGTAGCTATGGGAGGTATTAACCTCCACGTTTAACCTCTGACAAGACTAGAATATTTCAGGAAGCAAGAGAAACCCTAAAACGTTGGATAATAAACCTAGCAGACAAGTTGTCTCAAGATAATATTTAATATTGAGTTATTAGCCTCTAGAAAGAGAATTTTTCCCTGTCAAGTGAGATAGACTAGTATAAATAAAGGGTGCTAGAGCTCATTTGTTATACACACTCTCATAACTGCATAAGACTAGTGGTGCACAACTTTGGATAGGAACTACAGCTACAGTTGCAACTGGCATTTTGGTTTTGGATTGGACTTTCTCTTGGTTATGGTTTGGAATTCTGCTTGGTCTTTGGTTATTCTTGCTTGGTGTGCTAGCCTTGGATAAAGATGTGCTACCTTGGTTGGCTATTGGATTTCTTCCAGAATTATTCTATCTTTAAAGGTTAAGGTGATCGGGGGTGGCCTTTGTGCCTATGGTTGGGTGACAATATTGCTATATTGTCTATGGTGAAACAAGAAAAACTATTTTTCTAACAACACTTTTCATGCATTTGTCATTCAGCTACTTCAGAAATATTGATCATCTTTCTTGGTCAGGTCTTTTCCATACCCTTGGCCTTCGTCACATGCCTTCAATAATTTTTCACAACAAACATATTAATCACAATTTCATGTGAAAGCATCTTACTATTCTTCAAAATTCAAGAGGAAAATTTCATAATATAGCACAATACTTATCTATGTAGTTCATGGATTTTCATACATATAGTTGTCTTGTTATCTTAGCTCATTTTTTTTCCTTGACATACCCATTGTGTGCATAATCCCAATCAATATTTTATAAGAATTATAAAAGTATCCTCTTCCTTTTGGTCACTCACCCTCCAGTCTTAGGTGCACGAATCCCCTTCTCTGCTATACAGTCCCTCAGGCGATCCATCTTGTCTTATCAAGGATTTATCTAACATGAATATTTCTAAATACTTCATTGATTGTTACAGTCTAGGTGTCCCTCGGAATTTCTCTATTGAGGTGTCCTTCCGGCTTGTGTTACCACAATATGACATATTCCAGGGTGATCATGGCTTACCAAAAGGTTCTCATGTCTGAACAATATCCTTTTTCATTATTTCCATCTTGGCATCCTTCACCAATCCTCCCTAGACATATGTTTTTTGTCTCACATGTATCACAAGTATACATAAATTATGAGATATCATCATCAATTTCAAATTCATAATTTTTTTGCAAATATGTCACCCACAGATTTCCAAATTCCACATTTAATTTCATAATTTTTCCACACAGGAACTAGATTCACAAGTATGGGACTTTCCTTCTCATAGAAGTTTAGCTCAGCAGGAAATTGGTCTTCCTTATGGGATTACAACACTGCCATATCCAAGACCCTTTTCTTCCTACAATTTCAACATTCCTCAGCCAAACAAATTGTTATTTTTCATGCACATTGTATTTTCAAAACTATGCATACTAATAGTTCAAGTAATTTTCATCTATTCAAGGGTACAGAGAAAAAGGTAATATCATTAATTATGTATGCATCCTTTCAACATACCAAATTTTCAAATGTAACTCAAATATCAATTGAATTTAATCAGTGTATCAATATTCATGGCCACATCCATACCCAATTTACCCTTACATTGGTTTCACGTTTTCCATATTGATGACAAGCACCTTTCCATGGTGTGTTGGAGCTTGTTCGAAAACACAGGTATTCCAACAGAGGACGAACACCTTCAGTAACCACTCACATAACCAGATCAAATATCAACACACTGATCTTTTCACGTGGTAAAACCCCTACGGTGAAACATCCACGGCCCCAGCCAACGCGGCCACTTGGAGCAGTTTATTAATGCAAAGAAAATGATTACAGAGAGATTTTACAAGAGAGTTTCTCATAATAGATCATCAAAAAATGACCCTCCATGCTCTTTAAATAGAGATCATGGACCAATTGGGTGTTAATCCACAGATCAATGGTTGTTAAGATCGAGGAGAGTATGAACCGTCAGATCACTCTATGTCGGGAACATATTGTGACCGTCGGATTTCCTAACTACAAATGCATACTAATGCATACTAAAGAAACACACTTTTACCTAATGACATATTAGTGGTAAATGCATACTAATGGTACTAAAGAAACACACTTTTACCTAATGACATATTAGACTAAGTAGATACCTAACTAACTCTTCTAAGTGTCTAAATATCCTAACATCCCCAGAACTAGCTGGATCAGGGATCAGCTGATTTACAATAATGATAATAATAGGAGAAGGAAGGTAGCATTAGAGCCTATCCCTTAATGACAGCTTCCTGAACTCCTATCATAGATCTAAGTTTGGAAAACATTTCCACCTCAGAAGAGACTTTTTGAAAATGTTTTCAACTTGATCTTATGTAGGGAAAAAGAGAACTTCAATAACTTCAAGAGCTCATGTTTTCTATGTCGATGTTGAATCGGCCTTGGCTTGTAGCTTGATGGCACTTTCGATTGTCACTAACAAAGTCTGCCTGATGTCGCAGGCCGGAATCCAAACTCGAAGATCCGTCAGGCATTGGCCAGACTCTTCGGTTTGTAATGCATATACTGTCGCCAAGACTCGCTTCAAGTCAAGAGTGTAATAGCTTCATATTGTTTCTACAGTGCCCAAGTGTGACAGTCCTTAACCAGGTCAAATATAACTCACAAGAGACTTCCACCATCGGGTTGCCACCAATCAATCAGTTGAAACCACCATTAAGGAGTCCTCTTGAATCAGAATGTATCCTAAATCTAAACAATACTACTAAGATAGCTAAGTATCCTTTGTATTGCTTTCCAATGGCTTTCTATGGGGTGTTTGTATATATCGGGCAACAATAACAACAAAGGAAAGATCGATGGGTATGAGTCAAGTATAAGAGGTCACCAAATAACCATGATAATGTGGTGGCATCAACTTCTCGTGAGAAGTGCTGGGTGGTAGAGCTTGACTCCGAATGATGAAGGGGATGGTTGCTAATTGTCCATGTGAAAGAATGAAGAAGGTCAGCAAGCATACTTGGATCGGGAAAGAAAAATTCCTTCATTAGTTTCAAAACTTGGAGGCCAATGAAATAATATAAATAGCCTAAGTCTATCATTTCAAACTTCTTCTTGGGCCGGCTTTCACATGGTTTAAAAGTTTTGAGTCACTACCAAGTAGAAGGATAAGGCCACTAACATAAAGGACAAGGATGATGAGATGGATTCTCATTTTTGGTATAGATATTAGGATCGAAATGGCATCTAGACTAGTGGCAATAAAAAAGATATCCATTTTGGCATACCAAGACCGAGCTATTGACCATAAATGCATTTCTTGAGGTTAAAAACAAGGCTAGAGTCATTCCGAACATAACTGTGGAGGTTATTCCATGTATATTTTTTCAAATCACCATGCAAGATATAGATTTAAAATCCATCTGATGGACTTCCATTTATGTGAGGCGGCAAGGAAAGAACAACACGATGGAATTCATTTTGGCTACAAGCAAAGGTTTCATTATAGTCAATGCCTTCAACTTGGGAAAATCCTTTTGGAAACTAATCAAGCCTTGTGTATTTCAATACTCCATCCGATGCATACTTAGTTCGCATACCCATTTGTATATAACAAGTTTTCCTTTTGGAATAGGTACAAGATCCTGCATCATTTTCCTGTCTAAAGAACGATACTCCTCATTCATTGTTGTATCCTAACTGGATGACCGAAGCTTCAGAACAAGTCTCGATCATGAGTTTCAAACTGAGCCAAAAGAGAAGTAGGCTCACTGAACGAGAACGTGTCCGGATTTTTCGATCTCATGATCAATGACAAGATCAATACAATGGGCTTCCTCGCTTTTCGAATGCATCTATCTAGGAAGCTGGAATCCAGTGCTTGTTCGTGTCTTCAAAGGACCTATATCCTGAGGAATGTCAAGAGGGCGGAGGTGGATTTCATCCTCACTTTCATCATCCGGGAAGAATCTAGAATAGAAATGGCATAATAACTCATCAAGATGGTCACAGCTGAAGAAGATACAATCACGGACTACGCCACAGACAAGATTTTCATCAAATTTAACACTTCTAAGAATAATTTCATTACAATGTGGTCGAAGAATTCTATAACCTTTGACATCTTCTGCATCAACCAACAAATATACATTTTCACTTTTAGGGGATGCACGTTTTCTCCTTTTCTCATCAAGAATGTGAGCCCCATGTTATAATTCTCCGCCAAAATACACGGAAGTGACTTACATCCGGGTTAATTTTAGTCCAAGCTTCCCGTGTTATATTTTTAAGAGCTTTAGTGGGAGTGCGATTGATCATGTAATTTCCAGCTTGATTGTTTCATTTCCAATAATCATCAGACTTAATCCTTTAGATTGATCACAGTACAATTAGCCATTTCTTTTAATGTGGTTCTTTCTTCCTCAAGAACTCCATTTTGTTGTGGTGTATATGGAAATATTGTGTTGCATTTGGATGCCCCGTAGTAGTACAATAACTTGTAAAATTATTGTTCACATATTTGCCTCCATTATCCTGTTTCCCACCTTTGAATTTTGATGTCCAGATTGCTTTCCTACAAGGGCTCCAGGCCAAAAAATTGTCAAAACTTCACTCTTGAGTTTTAAGAAGTGAAACCTGGCACGCCTGGAAAAGTCACGAAAGTTAAGAAATACTTGCACCTAAAAGAGAAGGAGAAGAAAGTGGACCACACAAATCATTGTGAACAAGTTGAAAAGGGGCCGAGGCATGCCAATATGCCATTTGTCAAAACTGTCGTGACGATGTTTGTTGAGAACACAACCGCACAAACACCATCTCCTATTTGTGTCATGAGGAAGACCAACCACCATCTATTGATTACATAGTTGTTGCAATGAGTTTATAGTTTTAGATGACCAAACTGGCCATGCCAAAGTTTGCTCAAGTCACTTATGAGCAACAAAAACTAATGAAATGATAACTCCAAAGTTGTCAAACTTGTACAACTTAATATCAACAATTCCATTTGCAAGAATATGCTTAGGATCTTTAGATCCTTGATTACAACTTCAGGTGAAACTCGACTTGGCTTTACCTTCACCTCAATGAGTGATTGGATATACTCATAGGGTTACAAGAAAGATGTGGAACACATAATACATCATTGAAATGACCATTTTCTACCCGAATTGTTCTAGATCCTACAACACTAAGAGAGATATCATCATCACCAACCAACATTTCCTTGGTGTTACATTCATTTAGAGCAACATGGCTTTATCCTCAGCCATATGATAAGATGCTCCTAAATCATCAAGCCACTCATCCTAAGAAGAAGTAGTAGTAGAAGGTGTATTGAAGGAAAACCAAAGAAGAAAGTGCATGTCCATGAGAAGAAGAAGAATCACACTGATAAGTTGTGCTTTCATCGCTGCTTCTAAGGCTACCATCTTCTTGAAGCATTTGGACTCATCATGACCATCTTATTACAAAAGTTGCAATGTCTATTAGTATTTTATATTTTGATCCTTTGTCACCAATAGGAGTTGAAGCTATCTGAGAGGGTTTGGGAACCTTGTGGCTGTTTGTTGCTGTAGTGAGGATGCTGCTTCTTGGGATACTTGGGCTCTTATCTTCCTCGCTGGGCAACTAAGGCTTTGCTTGAGGCACCTGCAGTGTTGACCACCTAAGCTGCTTATCTTCCTCTTTAATCAAGGGAAGTACAAAAGGACTCAAGAGTGGGTTTTACAAAAGCTTTCCCTATAGCCTCTTTCATGATATAAAAGGTAGATACAAACATGTAATATGCACTACCTAGCTTAGAAAGAATAAGATATATATAAATTTTCCTCCATTTTATCTTTACATTCTTCATAAAAGTCCGAGTGTTTTAAACTTAGATAGATAGGTTCTCAAGGCAAGAAAATCACTTGGACACACAAGGTCAGTATTTGATTTTCTTAACTATTGTGCTCAATAATATTGAGTTTACCAAACACGATTCAATCTTGTCTCACTGCCTGTGGTCATCAACAATTCCTTTGAAGGTGGCAATTTTTAGATCGTAGAGAGATGGACATTCCAATTAGTCCACGCGTTTTCTATTGGTTCCTATTATCCCATTTGGCCTTCTTATCATCATCATCGTTGGGGTTACTTTGTCTCATGGTAATCCCATACAAAGCATTTTAATAAATCTTCCATATGGGATTCCATTGGAAGTAGTTGTTGGCCGTACATGACAAGCATTTGTAGAATCCATATTAAATATGTAGATAATGCAAATTTAAAAATTGAAACTAATGATCTATATGGAAAGATCTCTAAAAGTTGTACGGTTTTAAAAACGGCACCGAAACGGTGGATTCATGTGAGAGTTATGCCCCTTTTAAAAGGCATAAATGGTAAACTACAAATAACCACGTGATAGTGTGTTACTTCTATGAAGTGACCCACTTTTTTATAAAGAGAAGTGGGATCATTTTTACAAATGAGGTTACCTTATAACAGAGAAAGTTGCATGCAAATAACTTAAAATAAAAATATATGTTACTTAGTGATCACTTTTATACTTGAAGTGAAATGCACTTTTACAACAATTTATAGCATGAACTTTTCAAAAGGCAACAAAGAGAGACTTGAACTCAAGACCTCTTACTTAATAAGGCAAGTTTTAAACTAAAATGGTCTAGCAAAACAGATTGTAATGCTTTAGAAGGAGGATTGGGGGTGTTATTGTTGTTTTTTGTTGTTGTTGTTGTTGTTGTTGTTGTTGACGGGCCTTAGAGAGTATGCTCCAAAAACTCTTTTCACACAAGCAAGAAAAAAAAAATTTCGCTTTTCGATAACAACACAAGCATCCTCTAAGTTAGCTTACCCAAGATGGTTCCTTTTCCTATATGTTTTTGATTTGCTAAGATCACACAAGGCACGGGCAAAAGAGAATACGCAGATTCAAAAGAGTAGCAGCCTGGAAATAAAAATACAAACCTATCGGAAATAAAATCTTAAACTTGTAAAAAATTTAAAAAAATGTATCTGCATTATACCTCCGCCTCGATCAGAATGGTTGTATATTGGCAAACATAAACCTTTTCGAAAGGAAACTAAATGCTTCAATGAGACGAGTGTTCAGATGCACGGAACAAATTCTCTTGAAGCCCAAAGTCAAAATGTATGAAAATGATTTAAAATGGAGATGAGGGTAACCGGGCTTCACGATCTCGGATCTACAATGTGAGTGGTCTTCGCAAACAAAGTTTCAAACTATGTTCGACAACACAGTATTCCAATAGAGGATCTAACACCTTTTAGTAACTAATTACATAACGTGATCAAAGATCAACACACCATTTTTTTAACATGGTAAAACCCCTACAAGGAAAAATCCACGTCTCAAATGCAACGCGCCCACTTGGAGCATTTTATTAATGCAAAGAAAAAGATTACAAAGAGATTTTACAAGAGAGTTTATCACAATCGATCATTGGTGAACACCCTCCATGCTTCTTTAAATAGAGATCATGGATCAATCGGGTAAGGCTTCTCATGGATCAATGGTCATTAAGATCAGGAGAGTATGACCGTCGGATCACTTATGTCGGGAACATATCGCGGACTGGCATCGTGACCGTCGGATTTCCTAACTACAAATGCATACTAATGCATACTAAAGAAACACACTTTTACCTAACGACATATTAGACCAAGTAGATCTTAACTAACTCCTAAGTGTCTAAATATCCTAACAGAGCTCAACCAACCTCTTCACGATAGTTTTAATTATTCTTATTCAACCTTATAGCAAGACTATGCTTCCCTCTATAGGTTGATCACGATCCCAAATCAACACATATGAAACTAAAAGTTTCTCTTGAATGCACCCAAGCTATAATACCCCTAGGTCGAACCCCAATTGTAAATGTAAATGCAAATGTACTTAAGCTAGTGAGTTGTGTGATATCATTTTTGTATGCACCTTCCATGGTATAGTGTGTACATGTATTGTGCACTAAAATTATGAAGTGTGCACATTCTAGGATACCACGCATAGCAAACTTAAGTGTGCATGATTTTGAGGGGGCCTTTGTGTATATGTTGTGTTTTATAGGTTGGTGAGCCGGTTATTATAGGCTAGGAGGCTTATGTTTTCAATTAGGCCAGAGAGCCTACATGTTAAAGGCCAGTGAACCGATTTTTGTATATGTCTCATCATTAATATAATACATCGTTGCATGTAGACCGACCACGATAAAAGAGTATAGGGGACTAAAATCCACTAGTTAGCAAAAGGGGGGGCTAAAGTTAAGGATAAGGGGCTAATCTAGGGAGATGAAGCCAAAAAGGAATATTATATTAATATTTTATGGGTGTTCTATATGCACTAAAAAATACTAAAAACCCTCAATTAGATTTTCAACCCAGGGTAAGTAAACTTACAGTCGTAGCACTATATGTGCCAAGGCAGAAAGGCTAGTGGTATTATAGTCTAATTAAAGGAATGGGTTATCTAAGGGATAATCTACTTAAGCAAAGACTATTAATGATCAAACCCTACTAAGAAACTTAAACTATTTATCCTAAGTAACTTTTGAACAATGGATCGATGGATAGTCCTAAGAAAGAAAATGAAAACCCTACTTAAGGAAAATTAACTTAATCATTATAATGAGAAAATGCAAACTATCTATTTAATATACCTAATAAGCAATAACAACAACAAACTACTTTAATTAACCTACTCAAATTCAAGAAGCAACTATCATATTAAAGCAAGTAAATAGACAAGCAACTACCCAATCAAAGCAAGTAAACAAGTTAGAAATCAACTAACTAACCTATGATAACTTCTAGAGCAAGTAAACTAATCAAAATTATTCAATAAGCAACTAATCAAACTAATAAGCAAGTGAACTTTATTCTTAAATTAAACTTCATAGTTATTTCTAATTTACGAAAGGAAATCTTAATCTACTAAATTCAAGTCATTATGACAATAAAAGTAATCAACAACTACACTTTAATCTATGATAAGAAAACTATTCTTTAATCTACCAAAGCAAGAGAACTATTCTCTAATCTACAAAAGAAAGAAAACTCAAATATAGTGTTGTTGGTTATGTCTTCGGTGTCTTATGATATCATGATGGCATTTAACAATTAACGATAACTCAAGAGGGATAAACTCAATATTAACTTCTATAAAAAAGTGAAAAGTATGAACTAGACAATCCAATGAGAACTTAGCCATTATAGAAGCAACAACAACTACCCTGCATATCCATTTCATTACTCGATCTATGCACTAATCATCAACAATATGAAAACACTATTCTATTAAATTCAATTGCATTCTACGCTAGTGTAAGCAAATTCATACTACTTAGAGATTCATAACTGAAAACTAAACTCAATAATCAAACTTCAAATTAAAATTGCAACCTAGATCTAGAAAGGAAATTGCATAAAGCAAATTAAACTAATCTTATTTTAACAATTTAAATTGCAAATGTAAATACTCATAAAACATAAATCAAACTCTATTTCTATTTCAACATATAACAAGAAATTAAATAAGAAAACTAAATAACAACTAAATAAGAAAAACTAAATATCAATTAGATAAGAAAACTAGAAATAAAAACTAAAACTAACAACTGTCCATCCACCGAAACTTGCCTAAGAAACCATGAACTAAATACTCTATTTTAACTCTTTTTTTAAACTCTATTTCAACATATGAAAAATCTAAATACCATCTAATTACACACAGGGGTTAGTATCTAAACTTGCAAGTTGGTTCCTACTAATTAAAAGGTCATTTCATATTAAAACTAGCCTTCATAATAACCTGTAAAACCGAATTGAAGCAATTAAATTATGAACAACAATTTACATAGTAAATAAACACAATAAAACTCATGTACAAGAAATAAAAGAAATGGCGATTACACTGTATGAATTCATAAGCTAATTGACTAACTATTCACCAAGACCACTGGTGGGATCCCCAGTAGGTCGTGGCTACTCCTCAGTGATGAATCACGAACTCAAGCAACACGATTTCAACATTAAAAATAAAAACACAGTTTCACACAGTTTTTAGAGAAAAATGTTTGAAAATGGCAAAACAGAGCTTAACTATCATCTTTATCTCCTTACTATTTGTTTGACCAATGATGTGGTATTTATAGAGTTTACAAGATGAGAGGTCGACCACTGGAAGGGTTGACCTCCTCTAAAAATAGTAAATTATAATCAATGCTTCTTAACCGTCGGTGGCTTCTAAAAAAAAAGCGAGCCAATAAATGGCTAGCATAACAACCCAGTCCAAGTTGTCAGAAGCTCAGTAGCTGGAGGCCATGAGAAAAAGAAAAACCCATGTCTCTTATTCACCCATCGTTGGCCGCCAATATGATAACTGCCAACTCACCCACGGTTTTAGTGCAGGACGAAGTGTTGTATGGAGTACCAGATGCAATGTCAGATGGAGTACTAGACAGAGTGTCGGATGCAAAAACGTCCTGCAATTTTTCCATGTGACAAAAATATCATGAATTAGCTTCTTGGAATCATTAAAACAGGCTTAATTACACTTAAAACCATCATAAAACATCAATGATATGTACCTGGTATGAGCTATGGCGATTTGATATGAAAATCCTCCAAAACTTATCAAAATAGGAAAATACATATACAATATTGGCCAAAAAGGATCTAATCATCATCATTAAATTAACCATATCGCAGGCCCAACATTACCCCCACACCTAATATTTTGCAGGTCCCACTGCAAACAAAAAGGAATTGCCCCTCATGAATAAGCTTGTTGAGAAGGATCAACTTTAGAAGCTTCTCCTTCTTGCCGTGAAGATTTTGTCTTGTGCCTTTTGTTTGGTTTTAATTGTGCCCTAAGGTTTTGATTGGTTTTGGTCATCTCGTCAACCAACCATTGAAGTGAATTCAACTTTGCTTGGAGTATTGCATTATCATGGTGAAGATGCATGTCCAAAGTCTTCCTATCTTCCAATTGATGCAACAGATGAAAATTCTCTTGTTGTAATTTCTCAATGGCTGGAGCAGGATCAGATATCTCGGAGGAGGGCTTAGATCCCTTGAAAGATGTGGAGTGTCTATCATTATTAGGATATCGGGTAGGCATCTATGAGGTAGGAGTAATAGGGGCTTGATGAGGAGAAGTAGGTTTGGATTTTGTCTTTCTTTGAGGCTTCAATTTGTCTGTAGACACTTCCCTAAGTCTTTTGTGAGGGATTTTGAGATTTGAGGATACTTGGATAGGGTCCGAAGTAGTAAGGGATTTTGCATAGGGTTTTCCTCTTGTGTTTTGGGTACTCTTTCGAAAGGGTCCTCTATTAAATCGATTAGCTCCTCTCCTATTTGTGGAGACTACAAGAAAGTCTTGTTGAATTACTTCTTGTATCTTTTTGGGTGTAGGATAAAGAGATGTTGAAGGCATCGGGGGTTAGCAATAGGATTCTTGGTCTTTTTGCCCGATGAGGCTATAGGAGTATCAACAAGCTTCTTGGATTTTTGTTTCAGTAAATAAATGGATTTTGCAGAAGGGTTTGGAGTCTTCAGAGAGTGGGGTTTGGATGGATAAATAGTCCTTAGATCAAGTGTATTTTTTCTAGTCTTGATTATTAAGCGAGGGTTTGAAAATTGGTAAATGAACTCATCCCAAGTTTGCCCCTGTTTTTACAATTCGGATAAAAAAAGGAGTTTGATAAGGCCATGGTGAAAGAGGTTGTTGTGGGGGTTGGTTACATTCTTCCTCACTTGAGAGGACATCTTCTCCAATCTCTTTAAAAAGAAGAAGGGAAAATTCAATGGTTTATTGAACTGAAAGTGAGCTAACAATCGAAAGGGATAGGATTTAAAGGTGGAATATCTACCCTCACATGTGATCAACTTGGTGATGAATATGAGAGGGTTGATTATATCCTCTTTTATCCACTCCTTGGAGTATCCTTTAGCTACAGAGATGTTCTAAAATTCTTGTTTAAAAACCTTGTTATAGCTTGATCGTAGCAACTGGTGGTTTTTAAACCATCTATCCCCCACTCTTGGAAGATTTGTGCTTGCAGCTATGGATTCCTCTGAGACCCCAAAGGTGAGATACCCCACGTGTGTTGTATTTCCATCAAAACCAAGGATGAATTGCATTGAAATTCCATCGTCGTGGCCCTACAAGTGAGACAAAAATGACCCCCAACCTGCATGAAGAAACACTTCCCTGCACTATACAAATTCAAGGATGACAAAGAGTTCATCATAGGAGGATGGCTCATACCTCTTGGGCATGATGACGGTGTGGAGAAGCAAAAGAGGATGGGTGCAATCGAGCTATGGAAGGGCACGATTAAGAAAAGTTTGAGCGCAATTAAGTAGGGGTTGAGCATAATGTGGACAAAGGGGAACGAAACGAGATAAAGGTTGAGTGCCTTTAAAATAGGGGAGAACACAAATGAGCAGAGGCGAGTGTGAGGAATAAGTGGGATAACCCAATTGGGCGATCCCTCCGTTTATGAGTGTGCCTAGGGTGAAAATGGTTGCATTCATAATGAATGTACATGCATGAGTTGCCATGTGTGAGCAATTTCAAATTTGAAGGCATGTTTTGGGCGCAATCATAATGATAAGAAGTTAGATCAATGCCCAAATCTTTGACTTGGACATTTGATCATAAAAATGTCTAATATTTTCATCATTCAATCTTGATTTCCATGAACTAATTCAAATAAATGTCATTGATTCATGGTTACTTGAAATTGTAGACAGCTACTAGTGTATATTTTCATATGGCACTTCATCTGGAACCTCATACAAAACCTCATACGACACTCCATATGGCACTCCATATGGTACCTCTGTGTGAAATGTGTTTTTACCTCTTGTAATGGATAGCCTATAGTCTTGGAATGGTTTTGGCAGTCACAGTGAATAGGAACATAGGCAGAGTGTTACAATATTATTGATGTTTTCACCACGCTTACTCAATCCACTCACATAAGACATGTAATTTCCATTCTGCAATGAATAGACTGTAACGAAAATAAACCAATAAAGTGGTCTGTTAAGGATATGTACAACAATTTATAACACACGGGGAATTAGCATTTCAAAGAAATAAAATTACTGTTGATGTAATAACCTGTATCATGAAAACAATACACATATTTATTTTTTTTACAAAGATTCACTTCCTCTAGGCAATGTTATCATTTGTCAACTCATGAACCCCTCCCCCACACCTAAGTATTGTGACACCTCACAATAAAAAATATAGGAAACCAGTCAGTTCTTCCAATAGTCGAAGATTTACAACTTGTTAAGTGTAGAGATAAATTTCACAAATTGGTTTGAACAGACGGTTAGAATATGGACCCACCTATATGATATAGCATCGTACATATAGATAAGAAGAGGAAGGCGAGAGAATGTAGAGATAGTCTCAAAGTTAGTTCCCAATGGAAATTTTATGGAGTTCATTAACATTAACTTAACCATACATACTTCATGTCAGCTTTGTCTACAAGTAATGTCATACATCAAGACAAGTTTAAATTTATTATTTATTTTTTGTCAGATTACCATCCTCAGTAGGTAGAATGCCCCTTTGCTAACAAGCTTGTTCAGTACCCTAGTGGGTTTACCTAGTCATACCACAGGTTGGTACCTGCTACTAACAGACTTGTTCAGTATCCCGACGGGTTAGCCTCTTACACCCTCAGATATTGGCCCTCCATATTTTAGATTTTAGTATAAGATTTCTTTGTGCAAGAAGATGGGGGGATGGCTCTAAAAACAACTTTTTCTTTTTCTTTTTTTTTAATTTGGATGGTATTTAAGTTAGAGGATGAATTTTCGTTATATTCCTTAGCGATTGTCCTGATGTATGGGGTACTTAATGGACGTGGCCTATCTAAATATATGATATAATCAATCTTTGTAGTGTGTAGTGGATGGTACCATTGGGAAACATATAAAGGTATCTTTAGGCTCAACTCACTTTTTTTTTTAAGTTATTGTGATGTTTCCATGGCTAACCACTAATCAGACCTCCTTGTTACTCTTTAATAAAGATACTTTACTCACTTACTCAGGTTTCTTCGGAAAACTATACGAGAGACCTCTAAGCTTGATGGTTATAGTATTACTTCCTTATATAGTGGTGAAGATTTTCAAGAGAAACTGTTTTTTAAAATTCTTTAAGAAAAAGAGAAGATGAAAATATTTGCAAAAATATGGCTAATTACAGCAAGTCATTATTCATTTGATGCTTAGTAGACAACAAGGTTCAAATATAGCAATACTTTGAATAAAAATCCTTCTTTTATATTTCCTTGAAACTATCTACTCCTGGTGAAATAAATACCTACAGAAATCTCTAGAATTTCTTATCAACAAAATTCAAAATTATTTACACATGTATAGTAGAAAATTTAGAAAACATTCAAGAACAAGAGGGGAATTCCCCATCTACTAAGTCCAATGCATTGTTAGTTGAAATGAATTGTAGAAAGTCTTCTTTGGAAATGGGCTTATGATAAAATTTGAGTCGGTGTCCATTTACTACAAAGGAGACTTGTCCATCGTCATTTGTTTTGATTTTCACGGCTCCATTGTCATATACAGTGACTACCTCATAAGGACCCAACCATCAGGTGGTGAGTTTGACTTTGAAGGTTTTAAATCAGGAATCAAACAACAAATCCCAATCACCAGGTTGGAAGTGTTTCCTCTTAATAAACTTGTCATGCCACTTGCTCCTCTAGTTTTGGACTAACATTTTTCGTTGGATGGCATCTTTCCTGATCTCATCCAACTCATCTAAGTTTAATCCCAATTCTAAGCCTCATCTAAGTTTAATCCCAATTATGTGGCAATACAGAAGGTCCTCACTTGGAATTCTATTGGTAGAAGTACTTGTTTCTCGTACACTAGCTCATAAGGGGTATGTTCAGTGGTGTTTCTCCAAGTGGTCCAATATGCCCACAAATCCTCTGGAAGCCAATCAGCCCAATCCTGGTGATGTAATTGAAAATTATTGGTTAATATAGATTCCAGAACTTTGTTTGTAGATTCTACCTTACCATTAGCTTATGGGTGGTATGGAGAAGACTTACAGTGGTTAATCCCATATTTCTCGGTTATCTCTCTCATCAGCTTGGAAGTGAATTGAATGCCTTGGTCTGTAACAATTTCACGAGGGACACCGAAGCGAGTAAATATGTCTTCATAGATAAATTCAACAATAGATTTTTGTGTAGCGCTAAATAGGGCTCTTGCCTCTACCCACTTGGTGACATAATATGTACAAACAAAAATACAGTTTTTCTTATGAGACATGGACTAAATTGGTCCTACAAATTCAAGGGCTAATTTTTTGAAAATATCATAACTTGGGCACGCAAAGGAATTTCGTCAGATGACATAGGTCTTCCTATCCTTTGGAAGCTATCACAACTCCTCACATACTTGGCAGCATATTTGAAAATGCTAGGACAATAGTAACCTAAATGTAACAACTTATATGTTGTATGTTTGTCAAAAAAATGGCCACCACATGGTCCATCATGACAACTTCGTAGTATTTCTAGTACCTCATCCTTTTGGACACATCTACAAATAATCATATCAAGACCTATACGAAACATTTGATGGCTAACCCAAGAGTAATTGGCACTTTGTGTTATAATTTTACGCTTTTCATGAGGCGACAAATGAGACGGTAAATTCCTAGTAGCCAGATAGTTTTCCATATCCGCAAACCACAAGGTATTTACAGAGAGTGAAAAAATGTGCTCATCTAGGAAACTATCATCTAGAGGAATATCATCATCCTCATTTTTTATGCGTGAAAGAAAATCAGCTACCAAATTCTCCTTTCCAAGTCGGTCAAGCACGATGATATTAAACTCTTGCAATAATAGGAGCCATCTAATCACTCGACCATTAGTTATGGGTTTATTCATGAGAAATATAATGGTGGAATGATCTGTGTGTACAAATACCTCGTAACGTGTGATGTAGTGACGAAACTTATTGATAGCATGAACTACTTCCAAGAATTCCTTCTCGGTAACTGTGTAGTTTAACTCAGCAAGGGACAAATTCTTGCTCACAAAATAAATGGCATAGGATTGTTGGTTTTCTTTATGCCCTAGTACCCCTCCTATTGCAGTGTTGGAGGCATCAGTAGATATTTGAAATGGGAGAGTCCAATTGGTCCCTCTAAGAATTGGTGCCATAGACAACTTAGCTTTCAGGGTTTCAAAGGCAGTTTGACATTGCTCAGTCCAAACAAAATCGACATCCTTTATTAACAATCCAAACATAGGTGCAACAATCTTTGTAAAATTTTCAATAAACTGTCGGTAGTATCTGGCATGTCCAAGAAAGCTTCTCACCTCTTTATGAGTTTTGGGGGGTGGAAGTTTGACGATGACCTCAATATTAGCATGATCGAATTTGATCCCTTTAGATGAAACATGATGTCCTAGAACCACTCCTTCAGTTAACAACATTTTACATTTTTCATGAATTAGAGACAGGTTCATTTCTTGGCATCTGATAAGGACATTTTCTAAGTTATCTAAGGCTTACTAGTAAGTATTTCCATATACTGTGAATTCATCCATGTAAACCTCCACACAATCATGAATAAGATCAGCAAATATCCCTAGCACTGCTCATTGAAATGTAGCAAGAGCATTACACAATCCAAATGGAAAGACCCTATAGGCATAGGTGCCCCAAGGACAAGTAAAGGTAGTTTTTTCCTGATTCTCGAGTGCTATGAGAATTTAATTGTACCCATTATATCCATCTAAAAAGGAGAAATATTTATTTCTAGACAAGGTATCCAAAACTTGGTCGATGAAAGGAAGAGGAAAGTAATCCTTCAGAGTGGCTTTTTTGAGTTCTCGGAAATCAACACAAATTATCCATTTCCCTTTCACTTTCTTTGGAACCACTACAAGTGGGGATACCCACTTAATGTCAGAGATAGGATAAATAAATCTAACATTTAATAACTTTTGGATCTCTTTTTTTACTATATCCTTGAGTGTTGGGTTCATCCTTCTCTGGGGTTGCCAAACAGGTGTTACTTCCCCATAGGTATATATGTGATGGACACATGTGTCAGGATGTATATCCTTCATGTCAGTTTATTCCCAAGCCAATGACCCTAATTTTTCTTTAAGGATGCTTACTAACTGTTTTTGTTGGTCTGCATCTAGCCTGGAGTTTATATGTAAAAATTTCCCTGGACTAATCTCGAAGAGCATGGTATAAGATGTATAATACTCGTATATATAGAATATGAAATATGTCGAAGACAAAATGGATGGGTCCAATTTTTCCTGAAATTCTTCCCAAAACATGTACTCAAATTGGGGAAAAGATTGTGGAAAATCAACACACGTAATAGCAGAAATAAATTGGTTTAGCACATTTTCCATTGTGTGCTCCTGAAGTGCCCAGGCATGGTCACTTGGAAATGTGGGTTCTTCCCATTCCTCATTCTCGTATGGACATTCAAGCCACCATATATTCTCCATGATAGGTTGGGTTGGACGGTATATGGTGAGCTTCTTAATAGAGAGTCTATTTGACATGGTCATTTCTCCCTCTCTACAGCGAATAAATGCATTGGTTGTGGCTAACCAAGGTATTCCCAAAATAACGGGATGGCATTTGGTAGGATCCTTTGAGTGGATGACCAGAAAGTCTATTGGGTACTCCCATGAAAGCTAATGTAACTATTATATCATCCAAATTTCCTTCAGGTATAACCCTAGTATTATCTTGTAATTCCAAAATGGTTGGGGTAGGTCTAAGAAGAGGTTTTAACTCTAATTTCTCCAAGGTAGTAGCGGTCATAATATTGATGGTTGCCCCTAGGTATATGAGAGTGTTTCCAATGGAGACCTCATTAATGATTATGCTCACTACGGGGTTTCCTGGGCTCCCATATTTTGCTAGCTTCGGCTACTCTGATATGTATTCAGAAAGTTCTCCTATCAAATGTACTATAGGAGGGTCCTTCTGCTTCCTACTTGGCTTCTTAATACACAATTATTTGACTAACTTACTATAGATTGGAATATTATTAATGGCTTGTAGCAAGGGAATCTTGATAGAAATACTCTTCAATTCATTCAAGATATCAAATTTCGGTCGGGTGGTAGGTTTCTCGATTACTAATATTTTTGGATAAGGAGGTGTCTTTGTAATTTGTGAAAGTTCATTTTGGGGAAGCGTGGGTTATTGGTCCTTAGGAATAATAACATATTCCCACCTAGTGTCATCCGTAGGTTTTTTGGGGGTTTCATCATATTCTTCTTCCTGGATGACTATTGAAGGTCTCTGCATGTCCATAACTTTTCCTGACCTTAGTTGAATCTCCTGTAGTGGAAAAAGAGTAATAACATATGTCGGGAAGCTTGCATCTCAACATTGTGAAGAGGTTGAGTGGGATTATTATTGGGATTGGGAACTGGTTGTGCCGGTAATAATTTCGATCTTGGGGAGATTGCATTATGATATTGTAGAGGTTTTTCTTATGGAATAGGAGCTAAAGGTGGTGGAACAAACCCTAGAAAAAGTTGTTGAGTGTTCAGTGGAAACTGAGGGTAAGGATGGTTGGACATAGGGATAGGTGGAGCTTGAGGGTTCCCTTGGTTATTCCCTCCTCACCATCCTTGAAGCCAAGGATGTTGGTACTATGCAGACCAATTTTTCCAACTTGGTGAGTTCCACTATTGTTTTTGTTGATAATAGGGTGTAACTTGAGATTGTGGATTTGGGTATGTGGGTTGGTTCGTAGGCTTCCATGGCCTCCTAGGTGCATAAGAGGACTCCCCAGGATCCACACTCCTATAGATGGCTAGAAAACTGGGCAATGATGGAAATTTCTTAGTTGAATGGTCTTCTATGCAAAATCCACAAACTCAAATGTTATCTAATGGGCATTCCCTTGAGGAATGCTTCCTCCTACATCTTGGGCAATATATGCTCATTGCTGCATTTTCCTCCTCCTATTTATTTTTAATTTTTAGGTTGTCCAAATGGGAACCTATTGTGCTTAAGATATCTATCTTGAAGTTCTCTAAAAGGTTCCCTATCTCTTCTCTTGTGATACCACCTTAACTAACTAATTTTAAGTTTCTATTATAAGGGTCACGAACATTCTTTCATGTTTTATCTCTACTCCTTGAGTAATTCTTACACATTTCACAGATTTAGGAAAATGGTTTATGGGATATGTCACCTGATTCCATCAGGTTAAGTATCTCTAGGTATTCCTCTGAAATTCCCTTAAGGAAAAGAGCCCTAATTGCATCATCTGGAAGGTCATGAATTTTGATTTCTAGGAGATATAAGAAAACCGTTCCATATAATCCTCGACGGTCTCGTCTTCTAACTGTTGGATTTTGAAAATATCATTATGAGACTCCTTGGTCTTGCAATATTCTTGGTACTTCTTAAGAAATATACCTTTCATGGCTTCCCAAGACCTAATATTGGATTCTCCCAACCCCATGAACCATCTTAGTCCAGAGTCCTTGAGGGTGGTAGGAAAGAGTTTTAGTTTCTGGGCATCTTGTAAGTAGTTGTAGATTCTACACAATATGTCGAATTCAAATAGAAAGGTATATGGATCTTCACTGCTTTTACCATAAAAGGTGGGCAGTGCTGAGAGGGGAATATTTTTCATATTGACATTTCGGGTGGTGTCCAAAATTGGAAACCCAAAGGTAGTTTCGGTTTGGTTTCCATATTCTTCTTCCTCCCCATGTATTACATTGTTTTGATCCTCCAGATCATCCATACTAGTTTGGTTTCCAAAAAGAGAGTACTTAAGTGGTTTTATTCTTGAAGAGAACAAGGTATCCATCTGCAGGGAAGGTCTTCCTACTGTTTGGGTTTTTGGGACTCTACTCGAGTCGGTTGAGGTTATTGGTGCCAAAGTTTCTGTATCAATTTGAGAGACAATTATGTTGGTTGAACTACCAAACAAGGTATTCAACTGTTTAGGGTCTATGATATCTTCAAAGTTAGGATCTCCTGATGGTGGTAAGAAAAAAAAGTTTGTATTGTTTCATTCTGCGGAAGGCTCGAGTGGTCTTATCTCCTATCCTACTATTATTGATGCTTCAATTTTTTGTTATATAGTGCTCACTGTGTTAGTCTCTTCAAATATTGTTTTAGTTCTTTGAGTTAATACAACTCCTGTTTTTCGGTATCGATCTGTGGATCTTATGAGTGGAACGTTCCTTCCCCCAAAAAGGTCAGAAGGAACCTTGGTTGAAAGGTCTTATTTGGATTTAATGTATCTACCTTTTGGGTCTCTAGGTCTATTCATGAAATAAAACAAAAAGAAAAAGAAAAACTACCATTGTGTTTGGGGGAACCTGCTATAGTAGATGCACAAGTTCTTACCTCTCATCTTAAAGTTCCCCCGCCACCAAACTAATTCTAAGGTTCAGAAATGATCTATCTCCTAATTATTTCATACCTTGAGACAACTCCCCGACAACAATGCCAAAAATTATGGGTGTTGTATATGCACTAAAAAACACTAAAACCCTCAATTAAATTGTCAACCCGGGGTAGGTAAACTTAGAGTTGTAGCACTATATGTGCCAAGGAAGAAAGTCTGGAGGTAGTATAGTCTAATTAAAGGAATGGGTTATCTAAGGGCTAATCTACTTAAGCAAAGACTATTAATAATCAAAACCTACTAAGAAACTTGAACTATTTATCCTAAGTAACTTTTGAACAATGGATCGATGGATAGTCCTAAGAAAGAAAATGAAAACCCTACTTAAAGAAAATTAACTTAATCATTATAATGAGAAAAAACAAGCTATCTATTTAATCTACCTAATAAGCAATAACGAAAACAAACTACTTTAATTAACCTACTCAAATTCAATAAGCAACTATCCTATTAAAGCAAGTAAATAGACAAACAACTACCCTATCAAAGCAAGTAAACAAGTAAGAAATCAACTAACTAACCTATGATAACTTCAAAATTATTCAATAAGCAACTAATCAAACTAATAAGCAAGTGAACTTTATTCTTAAATTAAACTTCATAATTATTTCTAATTTATGAAAGGAAATCTTAATCTACTAAATTCAAAGCATTACGACAATAAAAGTAATCAACAACTACTCTTTAATATACGATAAAAAAACTATTCTTTAATCTACCAAATCAAGAGAACTATTCTCTAATCTACAAAAGCAAGAAAACTCAAATATAGTGTTGATGGTTATGTCTCCAGTGTCTTATGATATCACAATGGAATTTAACAATTAACAATAAATCAAGAGGGATAAACTCAATATTGACTTCTATAGAAAAGTGAAAAGTAAGAATTAGACAATCCAATGAGAACTTAGCCATTATAAAAGCAACATCACCTACCCTGCATATCCATGTCATTACTCGATCTATGCACTAATCATCAACAATATGAAAACACTATTCTATTAAATTCAATTGCATTCTATGCTAGTGTAAGCAAATTCATACTACTTAGAGATTCATAACTGAAAACTAAACTCAATAATCAAACTTCGAATTAAAATTACAACCTATATCTAGAAAGGAAATTGCATAAAGTAAATTAAACTAATCCTATTTTAATAATTTAAATTGCAAATGGAAATACTCATAAAACATAAATCAAATCCTATTTATATTTCAGCATATAACAAGAAATTAAATAAGAAAACTAAATAACAACTAAATAAGAAAAACTAAATAGCAATTAGATAAGAAAACTAGAAATGAAAACTAAAACTAACAATTATTCATCCACCGAAACTTGCCAAAGAAACCATGAACTAAATACTTTGTTTTAACTTTGTTTTTAAACTCTATTTCAGCATATGAAAAATCTAAATACCATCTAATTACACACAGGGGTTAGTATATAAACTTTCAAGTTGGTTCCTACTAATTAAAAGGTCATTGCATATTAACACTAGCCTTCATAATAACCTGCAAAATTGAACTGAAGCAATTAAATTATGAACAACAATTTACATAGTAAATAAACACAATAAAACTCATGTATAGGAAATAAAAGAAATGACGATTAAATTGTATGAATTCATAAGTTAATTGACTAAATATTCACCCAGGCCACTGGTGGGCCCCCCAGTAGGTCGTGGCTACTCCTCAACAATGAATCACGAGCTCAAGCAACACGATTTCAACATTAAAATTAAAAACACAGTTTTACACAGTTTTTAGAGAAAAATGTCTGAAAATGGAAAAACAGAACTTAACTATCATTTTTCTCTCCTTACTATTTGTCTAACCACTGATGTGGTATTTATAGAGTTTACAAGCTGAGAGGTCGACCACTGGAAGGGTCGACCTCCTCTAAAAACAATAAATTACAATTAATGGGTCTTAACCATCGGTGGCTTCTAGAAAGAAAGCGAGCCAATAAATGCCCAACATAAAAACCCAATCCAAGTTGTTAGAAGCTCAGTAGCTAGAGGCCATGAGCACAAGAAAAACCCATGTCTCTGATTCACCCATTGTTGGTCACTGATATGATAACAACCAACTCGCCCATGGTTTTAGTGTAGGACGGAGTGTCGGATGGAGTACCAGATGTAGTGCTGGATGGAGTACCGGACGAAGTGCCAGATCCAAAAACAACCTCTAATTTTTCCCTGTGACAAACAGATCGTGAATTATCTTCTTGGAATCATTAAAACATGTTGAATTACACTTAAAACCATCATAAAACATAAATCATATGTACTTGGTATGAGCTATGGTGATTTGATACAAAAATCCTCCAAAACTTCCCAAAATAGGAAAATACATATACATTATTGGCCAAAAAGGATCTAGTCATCATCATTAAATTAACCATATCGCGGGCCCAACAATATTCCTTAAAGTATATAGTATGGATGATTATGTTATCCTAAGTTCTAAAGATGGGTACAAGTGGGAAAAAGTATCTCTCAACATGACAAGTGCCAAGTTGGGAACATGCATACATATAGCTTGGACTTAGCTCATTTTCCCATCATTCATCCATGCATTTCATCATCATTCACTCACTCATTCAGATGTCCTTCGTACCTTTCTGTTACTATAACTATACCTATACCTGTACCCATACCCATACCCATACTCGTACATGTACCTATACCTGTACATGGTTAGCTTGGGATATGGACTGAAGAAGCGAGTTGTCAGGCCCGTGGGATACTGAAGAGGCAGGTTGTCAGGCCCATGAGCAATTTCTCTCTAGGTGAGAGAATTGTTTGGAATTGATTTCTCAAAGGTGTCAAACTACAGCTGCAGGGCTCTGAGACTTCCTGTCCCGCCTATTTCTGAAGCCTTGGAAGAGAAGTGGGGTAGGTGAAGGAATGTTGAGCAGAGAAGGGGCACACTTCCTTGGGTGGGACAGACATGTGGGGAATGAGGGACTAGCGGCTCTTAGTTTGAGTTCGCACCTGTGAGGGATTTTTCTCGTTGTCTAAGATACATCATCCTGGTTAGGAATCCCTTTACCCTGGTGGATTTTAGTACCATCTCGGAGGTGACCCACTACTGAGAGTGATGAGCATCGTGGTCTAAGGCTAGGAGGTTCATGGAAGTTTTGCACACAATTTCTGATATTCTTACCAAGATAAGTGTCAATTGTGTGTTAAATTACATTCTGCATTATTATTTGTGTTTATTTTTATGGGTTTTCCCTATGTGTGGTTTATACCTATTTTTATATTTATGGGTATTTTTTGTCTATGCTTCATGTATATGTTTACTTTTATTTCCGTATGAACCCGTGCATTTACAAAATGTATTTTCCTGTTTTAACTTTTATATATAAAGTTTCACAAGTGTTTATGTGTGTATATGTTTAATTTGCATACAGTTCAATTTTTTTTTACGTGGCAATGTTTAATCTTTGCATCTCAAATGAAATATCCTGGAGAGAGATTTATATTGGTGTAAACCATTCGTCAAACGAATATTTTATGAGGAAGTTACATGACAAACAATGTAGGGTAAATCTTAAGACCCAACTAACTTCGAAGAGCCATAAATCTATGGTCCAAAATCATATTGAGGCACATGGGTAGTCTATGGAAATATATTGAACCATTGAATACATTCCTAGAGCTGAATTAAAATTCTGGGCATGTTAAAAAAATTTAAGATAGCACAGAAGGTACTTGTAGCATTCCAGACCAAAAACACTAATTAGCCTAGAACTTCAACAGGTTGTAACTAGCATCCCTAAACCGAGAAAGAGGTGAAACTTGGACAGACTTTCCAACATATGTATATGAATAAATACGATTAAGATCCTACTAAAAATCCAATGGAGTAGGTGCAAAAATACATAATTACAGCGCAAAATTGCACCAAGTTGAAGAGTGAACAAAAAAATTAATGGACAATTTTCAAATAACCATAAATTTCTGCTCAAGACTCAGAATTGGGCATGGAAGAAGGCGTTGGAAAGGTATTGTACAATAGAATATAATTATTCACCCAGAAAATTGATTTGTGAATTCAAATTTTAGGAAATCGAAAGAAACAATTTTGATGCATTATTGAACCAAAAGGGTTCATATTTTCATGAAATTGTTGAAACAGTTAGCCTAACAAAGTTCTATTGGCCGCACATTTTACAGATTTAACAACATATAGATCATATGAGGATCAACCCAGAGTGAAAAGTAATGGAATGTGCACATGGGTATTACATCTAGGAAGATGAGATCAGAGGGATGGATGTCCATATGGGCATTGAAGGAACAAACTCCATTGGACATGGAGAAGGAAGGGATGAAAACATGAATATGGTAGAGACCATTAAAAATATGTATAAGGATGCACAAATACATAAGGCCAATAATGAAAGGATTGTGAAAGCCAAGGAGAAGCAGGAGGACTTCAACATGAAGTTAATGCAGAGCTTGAACAGAATAGAAAATAAATTGGATAAGGAGAGTGGCTCAAGAAAATCAAGAAGTCATGGGTCTCCTAATGAGAAAAGAAGAACAAGAAGTGTTAGAAGACATCACCATCACTCCCCGAGGCATTCCAATAAGCAAGGATGATTTTAAAGATGGAATTTTATTCTAAAATGTAGAAACCTTGGCAAATATTACTAATCCTTCATATGCCAAATATAAAATGTTTGGAAATATTTTTGTAAAAATATTCAAATTTATAAGGATTTTTTATAGTTTGTATAATTTTTTGGCGATTTTTAGGGTTAAATAATTTTATCCTATAGAATTTGGGCAAATCAATTTTAGAATAGCGAATCGTTTTTTGGTAAAAAACATGGAAAAATAGCCCATGAGAGAAATTTAGCTCCTAAATTCATCATTGTCAATAAGAGAGCACACAATAGCTCAATTCCATCCCCTATCAAGAAGCATAAGAGGTCTAGGGTGGATGAGCTACGAGGAGAAATGAACAAAATCAAACCTCCTACATTTGATGGTGAGCACAAGAAGGATGAAGATGCAGAAACATGGTTGTTGGGAATGAGAAAGTATTTTCAATTGCATAATTATTCTTCTCATGCAGAAGGAATAATTGTCATCTATCAACTCAAGGGAAAGGCATCCATGTGGTGGGATCATCCTGTGCAGGTGCAACACATTAAGGAGAAAAGTGTTACTTGGAAGGAATTCAAGAAGTATTTTGAGAATAAATATTTGACTAAGAGATACTATGACAAGAAAATGAAAGAGTTATTTGAACTCAAACTTGGGAGTATGACAATAGATGAATATGAAATAAGGTTTTTAGAACTATTGAAGTATGTTTCTTTCATCAAGGATGAGACAGTTAATATTCAAAGGTATTTGAGTGGATTTCTATCATTCATCAGTGAAAAAATATAGTATCATGATCCCAATACATTAGATGAGACCATAAGGCAAGCTAAATGGCTATATGATAAAAAAAAAGAGCAAGGCCAACCTTCCAAAAAGCTTGGGAAGACAAAATGAAATTCAAGATGGATGAGAGGAAGAAGGGAACTAAGCCACCATTCTTCAGAAATAATCCTTAAGGACAACCAACTACCAAACAATCTCGAATGATGGATACAGGGGGTCAAAGGCCAAGGCAGCCACCTATTCAATGTTGGGGTTGTAAAGGAGATCATATGTTTAGAGATTTCCCTCACATAGGTGAAAAAGTAAAGATTGTTAACAATGTACAACAAGATGAAACATTGGAGGACATGGGCAGAAATGTACCAAGGATCTATGCAACCCTAGACAACAAGAAAGTAGAGTATCACTCATATATGATTGAAGTGGAAGGTATGATCAACAACCAAACCATTTCTATTTTAATTGATTTAGGAGCTAGTCATAGTTATATATATCCTAATATGGTGGAAATTTTTCATTTTCCAAGAAGCAAGCATGGAAAATCTTGGTTGGTACAACTAGCTACCGGAGCCAAAAGAAAATTTAATCATATGGTTAAGTCATGTCCTATGGACATGAATGGACTGAACACCAAGGCATATTTGAACATATTTCCTTTAGGTTCCTATGATTGTCTAATTGGGATGGATTGGTTGGACCAACATCATTCTATCCTAGACTATCATAACAAGTAATTTACTTGCTTGGATGAGGAAGGGAGCCTAAGGACAGTTCAGGGAATTCCCAGGGTAGTAACCATCAGAGAAATTTCAGCATTGCAGTTGAAGAAATGTTACAGAAAAGGGTGTCAAATATTTGCAACACATATGGAAGAGACACCTAAGGATAGAGTGTCAAATATTGAAGATTATGCATTCCTAAAAGAGTTTGAATATTTTTTTAAGGAAATACCAAGATTACCCCCTAAAAGAGACATTGATTTCTCCATAAATTTGATGCCTGGAGCAACTCCAATATCCAAGACTCCATACATGATGAGTACACCAAAATTGAAGGATTTGTAAATGAAACTCAAAGATCTCTTGAAGAAGGGGTATATATGCCCAAGTGTGTCACCTTGGGGTTCCCCAGTGTTATTTTTTAAGAAAAAGGATGGAACATTGAGACTTTGCATTGACTTTAAGCAGTTGAACAAGGTAATTATGAAGAATAAGTATCCTTTTCCAAGGATCGATGACCTCTTTGATCAGCTGAAAGATGAAAAATTATTCTCCAAGATTGATCTCAGATCAGGTTATCATCAAGTAAGAATTAAATAAGAATTCATCAATAAGACTGCTTTTAGAACAAGGTATGGTGATTATGATTTCATAGTGGTATTTTTATATGACATAAGTATGCTTTCAAAGAATAATTAGATAAGTTTTTCATTGTATTTTTATATGACATTCTTATATATTCTAAGTCAGAGGAAGAGCATAAAAAACACTTGAGGATGGTATTACAAGTATTAAGGGAGCATCATTTGTATGCCAAACTGAGAAAGTGCTCATTTTATCAAAAGCAAATTCATTATTTGGGGCATATCATTTCATAGGAAGGGATAGTAGTGTATCCTGAGATGATAGAAGCCATTAGAGGATGTTCAATGCCAAATAATGTGACAGAGGTCAGATCATTCATGGGCCTTACAGGATACTATAGGAGATTTATTGAAGGATTCTCAAAGATTGCACACCCAATCACTTCCTTGCAAAACAAGGGTATGAAGTTTCAATGTACATTGGATTGTGAAAAGAGTTTCCAACACTTGAAGAAATTATTAACAAGTGCTCCAATACTAAGGATTGAATATCCAAATGAAGACTTAATTGTATGCATGGATGCATGTAAACAAGGGCTTGGTTGAGTCCTAGGTCAAAATGGGTTTGTTGTATGTTATTACTCAATGAAGTTGAAGGAGCATGAAAGGAACTATGCAACTCATAATTTGGAGTTGGCATCCATAGTGCATGCTTTGAGGAAGTGTATGCACTACATCATGGGGAAAAGGTTCGAGTGGAGGATAAACCATAATGGTCTGAAATTTGTATTTGATGAGCCAACTCTAAATGCTAGGAAAAGTAGACGGTTAGAATTTCTCAGTGAATATGACTTTGTTATAAAGCATATCAAGGGGAAAGAGAACAAAGTGGTTGATGCACTTAGTAGAAGAGTTCATGAGTTGCATTATATAGCTATTATCATGTACCAATAAGATTTGAAAGACAAAATTTTGGAGGCTGGAAAATCAGATTTGCAATACAAGGAATTAGTGGCAAAATTACAGCAAGGTAATTTGCAGCAGAAAATTGAAGACTATAAGCTAGAAAATGATGAAATTATCATATACAATGGAAGCATTTATGTACCAAATTCCCAAGAATTGAAAAATATGATAATGAGAGAAATGCATAATGTAGCTTATGTTGGGCACCCAGGTTATCAGAAAACTATTGCAGTTGTCAAGAGCCAATATTATTGGCCAGGCATGAAGAAAGAAGTTGTTGATTTTATTGCCAAATGTTTGGAGTGTCAAAAGGTAAAGGTTGAGCATAGACACCCAAATGGTTTGATAAATCCATTACCCATACCTAAGTGGAAATGGGAAGTTGTAACAATGGATTTCATCACAAAACTTCCCAGAACAAACAAGCAATATGATTCTATCATGGTAGTGGTGGATAATCTTACTAAAGATGCCCATTTTATTCCAGTAAAGATCACTCACAAGGAAACCAACATTTTGGATGTTTATATGAGAGAAATTGTTCGATTACATGGTATACCCAAGACAATTGTGCCTGACGGAGATCCAAAACTTACCTCAAATTTTTGGAAGGGATTATTTAATGGATTTGGAAAAAATTTGAATTTTAGTATAGCTTATCATCTAGAATCAGATGAACAAACAGAGAGGTTGAATTAAGTGATTGAGGATATGTTGAGGATGTATGTGATGGATAAACCATCAAAATGGGAATACTACCTACACTTAGTAGATTTTGTTTATAACAATGGGTACCAAACATCTCTAAAGATGAGCCCATTTGAGGCACTTTATGGAAAAAGGTGAAACACACCGATAAGATGGGTTAACCCAATAGATAGAGAAGTGATTGGGCCAGATTTACTCAGGGAAATGGAAGAGAAAATGTTGAAAATAAAATAGAATTTAAAGGCTCCCCAAGACAGGCAGAAAAGATATGTTGATAAGGGCAGAACTTAGAGAGAATTTAAAGTGGGGGGCATGTATTCTTGAAAGTGAAGGCCAACAAAAGTTTCCTGAAGTTGGGAACTTGTTCAAAGTTGGCGGATCTCTATTGTGGGTCGTTTGAAATCCTAGAGAGGATTGGGACTGTAGCATACATGATTTCCTTGCCTACATTAATGACCATTCATAATGTATTTCATGTATCATTTCTTAAGAAATATATACATGATATTGATCATGTTATTGATTGGAATGTGATTTAGGTGGAGCACGAAGGTGCTTTCCAAGTACATCTGATACGCATTCTGGACCAAAAAATCAAACATCTCCAGAATCGAGCCATAGCGATTGTAAAGTTCCAATGGACCTGGTACAATCCTGAGGATGAAACTTGGGAGCATGAATATGCTATGCGAGCAGAATTCTTGCATATTTTTTAGGATTTTTGAAATTTTGGTTGTATATGTGTACATAATTCATTGAGGACAATCCATAAATAAGGGGAGGGGATTGTAATACCCCTAGGTCGAATCCCAACTATAAATGTAAATGAAAATGTACTTAAGCTGGTGAGTTATGTGATATCATTTTTGTATGCACCTTTCATGCTATAGTGCACACATGTACTGTGCACTAAAATGATGAAGTGTGCACATTCTAGGATACTGCATGAAACAAACTTAAGTGAGCATGATTTTAAGGCCAAGGATCCTTTGTATATATGTTGTGTTTTATAGCCTGGTGAGCTAGTTATTATAAGCTAGGAGGCTTATGTTTTGAATTGGGCTAGAGAGCCTATATGCTAAAGGCCAGTGAGCCTATTTTTGTATGTGTCTCATCATTAATATAATACATCGTTGCATGTAGACTGACCATGATAAAAGAGTATGGGGAACTAAACTCCACTAGTTAGGGAAAGGGGGGGATAAAAGTTAAGGATAAGGGGCTAAGCTACAGATCTTAAGCCAAAAAGGAATATTATATTAATATTCCTTAAAGTATAACATATGGATGATTATTTTATCCTAAGTTCTAAAGATAGGGACAAGTGGGAAAAAGTAGCTCTCAACATGACAAGTGTCAAGTTGGGAACATGCATACATATAGCTTGGACTTAGTTCATTTTCCCATCATTCATCCATGCATTCCATCATCATTCACTCACTCATTCAGTTTTCCTTCGTA